>CAXKWD010000001.1:16260303-16299984 GCA_964059195.1 Ectobius pallidus
ATACTGGTGGTAATAAAAATAACAACTGGTGGTAATAAAAATAACAACTGGTGGTAATAAAAATAACAACTGGTGGTAATAAAAATAACAACTGGTGGTAATAAAAATAACAACTGGTGGTAATAAAAATAACAACTGGTGGTAATAAAAATAACAACTGGTGGTAATAAAAATAACAACTGGTGGTAATAAAAATAACAACTGGTGGTAATAAAAATAACAACTGGTGGTAATAAAAATAACAACTGGTGGTAATAAAAATAACAACTGGTGGTAATAAAAATAACAACTGGTGGTAATAAAAATAACAACTGGTGGTAATAAAAATAACAACTGGTGGTAATAAAAATAACAACTGGTGGTAATAAAAATAACAACTGGTGGTAATAAAAATAACAACTGGTGGTAATAAAAATAACAACTGGTGGTAATAAAAATAACAACTGGTGGTAATAAAAATAACAACTGGTGGTAATAAAAATAACAACTGGTGGTAATAAAAATAACAACTGGTGGTAATAAAAATAACAACTGGTGGTAATAAAAATAACAACTGGTGGTAATAAAAATAACAACTGGTGGTAATAAAAATAACAACTGGTGGTAATAAAAATAACAACTGGTGGTAATAAAAATAACAACTGGTGGTAATAAAAATAACAACTGGTGGTAATAAAAATAACAACTGGTGGTAATAAAAATAACAACTGGTGGTAATAAAAATAACAACTGGTGGTAATAAAAATAACAACTGGTGGTAATAAAAATAACAACTGGTGGTAATAAAAATAACAACTGGTGGTAATAAAAATAACAACTGGTGGTAATAAAAATAACAACTGGTGGTAATAAAAATAACAACTGGTGGTAATCAAAATAACAACTGGTGGTAATCAAAATAACAACTGGTGGTAATCAAAATAACAACTGGTGGTAATCAAAATAACAACTGGTGGTAATCAAAATAACAACTGGTGGTAATCAAAATAACAACTGGTGGTAATCAAAATAACAACTGGTGGTAATCAAAATAACAACTGGTGGTAATCAAAATAACAACTGGTGGTAATCAAAATAACAACTGGTGGTAATCAAAATAACAACTGGTGGTAATCAAAATAACAACTGGTGGTAATCAAAATAACAACTGGTGGTAATCAAAATAACAACTGGTGGTAATCAAAATAACAACTGGTGGTAATCAAAATAACAACTGGTGGTAATCAAAATAACAACTGGTGGTAATCAAAATAACAACTGGTGGTAATCAAAATAACAACTGGTGGTAATCAAAATAACAACTGGTGGTAATCAAAATAACAACTGGTGGTAATCAAAATAACAACTGGTGGTAATCAAAATAACAACTGGTGGTAATCAAAATAACAACTGGTGGTAATCAAAATAACAACTGGTGGTAATCAAAATAACAACTGGTGGTAATCAAAATAACAACTGGTGGTAATCAAAATAACAACTGGTGGTAATCAAAATAACAACTGGTGGTAATCAAAATAACAACTGGTGGTAATCAAAATAACAACTGGTGGTAATCAAAATAACAACTGGTGGTAATCAAAATAACAACTGGTGGTAATCAAAATAACAACTGGTGGTAATCAAAATAACAACTGGTGGTAATCAAAATAACAACTGGTGGTAATCAAAATAACAACTGGTGGTAATCAAAATAACAACTGGTGGTAATCAAAATAACAACTGGTGGTAATCAAAATAACAACTGGTGGTAATCAAAATAACAACTGGTGGTGATCAAAATAACAACTGGTGGTGATCAAAATAACAACTGGTGGTGATCAAAATAACAACTGGTGGTGATCAAAATAACAACTGGTGGTGATCAAAATAACAACTGGTGGTGATCAAAATAACAACTGGTGGTGATCAAAATAACAACTGGTGGTGATCAAAATAACAACTGGTGGTGATCAAAATAACAACTGGTGGTGATCAAAATAACAACTGGTGGTGATCAAAATAACAACTGGTGGTGATCAAAATAACAACTGGTGGTGATCAAAATAACAACTGGTGGTGATCAAAATAACAACTGGTGGTGATCAAAATAACAACTGGTGGTGATCAAAATAACAACTGGTGGTGATCAAAATAACAACTGGTGGTGATCAAAATAACAACTGGTGGTGATCAAAATAACAACTGGTGGTGATCAAAATAACAACTGGTGGTGATAAAAATAACAACTGGTGGTGATAAAAATAACAACTGGTGGTGATAAAAATAACAACTGGTGGTGATAAAAATAACAACTGGTGGTGATAAAAATAACAACTGGTGGTAATAAAAATAACAACTGGTGGTAATAAAAATAACAACTGGTGGTAATAAAAATAACAACTGGTGGTAATAAAAATAACAACTGGTGGTAATAAAAATAACAACTGGTGGTAATAAAAATAACAACTGGTGGTAATAAAAATAACAACTGGTGGTAATAAAAATAACAACTGGTGGTAATAAAAATAACAACTGGTGGTAATAAAAATAACAACTGGTGGTAATAAAAATAACAACTGGTGGTAATAAAAATAACAACTGGTGGTAATAAAAATAACAACTGGTGGTAATAAAAATAACAACTGGTGGTAATAAAAATAACAACTGGTGGTAATAAAAATAACAACTGGTGGTAATAAAAATAACAACTGGTGGTAATAAAAATAACAACTGGTGGTAATAAAAATAACAACTGGTGGTAATAAAAATAACAACTGGTGGTAATAAAAATAACAACTGGTGGTAATAAAAATAACAACTGGTGGTAATAAAAATAACAACTGGTGGTAATAAAAATAACAACTGGTGGTAATAAAAATAACAACTGGTGGTAATAAAAATAACAACTGGTGGTAATAAAAATAACAACTGGTGGTAATAAAAATAACAACTGGTGGTAATAAAAATAACAACTGGTGGTAATAAAAATAACAACTGGTGGTAATAAAAATAACAACTGGTGGTAATAAAAATAACAACTGGTGGTAATAAAAATAACAACTGGTGGTAATAAAAATAACAACTGGTGGTAATAAAAATAACAACTGGTGGTAATAAAAATAACAACTGGTGGTAATAAAAATAACAACTGGTGGTAATAAAAATAACAACTGGTGGTAATAAAAATAACAACTGGTGGTAATAAAAATAACAACTGGTGGTAATAAAAATAACAACTGGTGGTAATAAAAATAACAACTGGTGGTAATAAAAATAACAACTGGTGGTAATAAAAATAACAACTGGTGGTAATAAAAATAACAACTGGTGGTAATAAAAATAACAACTGGTGGTAATAAAAATAACAACTGGTGGTAATAAAAATAACAACTGGTGGTAATAAAAATAACAACTGGTGGTAATAAAAATAACAACTGGTGGTAATAAAAATAACAACTGGTGGTAATAAAAATAACAACTGGTGGTAATAAAAATAACAACTGGTGGTAATAAAAATAACAACTGGTGGTAATAAAAATAACAACTGGTGGTAATAAAAATAACAACTGGTGGTAATAAAAATAACAACTGGTGGTAATAAAAATAACAACTGGTGGTAATAAAAATAACAACTGGTGGTAATAAAAATAACAACTGGTGGTAATAAAAATAACAACTGGTGGTAATAAAAATAACAACTGGTGGTAATAAAAATAACAACTGGTGGTAATAAAAATAACAACTGGTGGTAATAAAAATAACAACTGGTGGTAATAAAAATAACAACTGGTGGTAATAAAAATAACAACTGGTGGTAATAAAAATAACAACTGGTGGTAATAAAAATAACAACTGGTGGTAATAAAAATAACAACTGGTGGTAATAAAAATAACAACTGGTGGTAATAAAAATAACAACTGGTGGTAATAAAAATAACACGTACCAAAATAAAGGTGTAAAAAACTAACATCACAGAATTACAGGTATAAAGAACAGGTATAAAAAACAAGGATGAAAAGTAACAGGTATGAAAAATAACGGGTGGGATAAAAGTAACGGGTTGGATAAAAGTAACGATGGGATAAAAATAATGGGTGGGATAAAAAATAACGGGCGGGTTAAAATTAACGGGCGGGATAAAATTAATGGGCACGATAAAATTAACGGGCACGAAAAAATAAAGGGGACGAAAAAATAACAGTCTCAGTAATTTGTCGCCACGATAAATTGACGGGCACGATGAATTGAAGGGCACGAAGAATTGACGGGCACGAAAAAATAACGGGGACGAAACTTAACGGGCACGAAAAATTAACGGGATCGAAAAATTAACGGGTACGAAAAATTAACGGGTTTTAAAAATCAACGAGCTCGAAAAATTAACGGGCCCAAAAAATTAAAGGGGACGGAAAAATTAACGGGACGGAAAAATAACGGTTACGAAAAAATAACCGACGAAAAATTAACGGGTTCGAAAAATTAACGGGCTCGAAAAATTGACGGGCACGAAAAATTGACGGGCACGAAAAATTGACGGGCACGGAAATTTAACGGGCAAGAAAATTTAACCTTCACGAAAATTTAACCTTCACGAAAATTTAACGGGCACAAATTTACCAGGCACGAAAATTTACCGCGTACGAAAAATTAACGGGTATGGATTTTTTAAATTTGAGTCTTTGAGTTTTGATTATTTTATGGAGTTTTTCTTCTGAATTTTCTATTTTTAATTTTCAGAATTTTTTATTTTATATTTTTGGAGTTTTTAGATTTTTGGTCTTTACATTCTTTTTGGATCTCTTTAATTATTTACTTTCGATATTTAAATTTTGATTTTGTGATTCTTTAAATTTGAATCTTTGAATATTTCGGGTTCAGACTTTTAAATTTTCATTTTTTTTAAATTCTTTTATATAATGGACTTCTGTTTGGGATTTCATATTTTTTTATTTTGTATATTTTTAATTTTTTCTTTAAATTTTATTTTTCGGGTCTTTTAATTTTGGACTTTCGATTTTTAATTTTGAATTTTTTAATATGGATGTCACCACACCACTTGCTCGAAGCAGTAACGCCTGATACCTTTCGCTATCGTAATGTTTTAGGATTTTTTCATTCAGAATTTTTTGTTTTTAATTTCAAATTTATGGATTTCTAAAAATTTGCGCATTTTATTATTTTATTTTGTAATCTTTGATTTTTATTATTTAAATTTTGAATCTTTAATTTTTTTAATTTTTGGTTTTCGACAATTAATGTTAGATCATATATTTATTTTATTTTATGGATTTTTAAACTATGGATATTTAGTTTTTTTTAAATTTTGGATTATTAGACTTTCTAAATATTGAATTTTTAAATTCTTTAATTTTGTAATTTGAATTGTGGACTTTTGGATCTTATAATTGATCGTGAAACTTTTTATTTTGATTTTTTAGTTTTGAATTTTTTATTTAATTTATTTGACTTTTCATTTTGGATCTTTAGATTTTTATTTTAGATTTTTATTTTAGATTTTTAAATCTTGGGTTTTTTAATCTCTGATTTTGAATATTTTATTTTTGCATTTTTTAATATTGGAATATCGATTTTTAATTTTGGATTTTAAGATTTTTTAAATCTTGATTTCAATTTTTTATTTTAGAATTTATAATTACGGATTTGGGGATTTTATAATTCTGGATTTTTCGTTTTATTAAATTTGAATCAATGAATTTTGTAATTTCAAATTTTTTGGTTTTGGATTTTTGAATTTGTTATATATTAGACTTTTATTTGGATTTTATATTTTAAATTCTTGATTTTAAGAATTTTCATTTAAGTCTCGTTTTTAAAAATTTTTGATATTTCAATTTTATTTTTTGGATTGTATAATTTTTAATTTTCAACTTAATTGTGGATTATCAATTTTTATTTTTTTAAATTTTGGATCAACAAATTTTTATTTTTTTGATAAATGTTGGATTTTATGATTTTTTAATTATGGTTTATCAATTTTTGAATTTTCGTTTTTTAATTTTATTTAAAATCTAGCTGTTTGAATTTTCTTTTCTGGATGTTTTACTGATTTTTAATTTTCGATTTTTTAATTTGGTTTTTTTAAATTTTCGATTTTGAATTTTTTTTATTTATTGAATTTTTAATTAATGATTTTTTTAATTTTGGATTTTAAGATTGTTTAATTTTTTATTTTCGGTTTTTACTTTTGGATTTTAGTTTCTTAATTTTGAACCTTTTATATTTGGACCATTGAGTTTTTTTATTTTTGAATTGTGAACTTTCGAGTTTTTAATTTTGAATTTATAGACTTTTAAATGTTGGATATTGGACTTTTTAAATTAGGATCTGAGATTATTTAATTTTGGAATTTAGGTTTTTATAGTTCTATTTTTTAAATTTTCGATTTAAATTTTTTTATTTTTGGATATTTTAATTTTGGATTTTGGATTTTTAGTTTTTGATTTTCAGATTTTTAATTTTGGATTTTGGGTTTTAATTTTGGATTTTTGATATTTAGTTCTTGATTTTAAGATTTTAAATTTTGGGTCTTAATATTGATTTTTTTTAATTTTTGTTTTTTTTTTAATTGCTCTATCTTAGAATTTTTATTTTTTAATTGTGGATTTTAGATTTCTAATTTTGGAATTTTAATATTTTAATTTTTGGATTTTCAATTTTTGATCTTTCAATTTTTGATTTTTAGATTTTAATTTTGGATTTTTTATATTTTGGATAATCCTAATTATTTAGTTCATTGTTTTCTGTGCAGTCCGTTGCGTCACAGCCCCACTGATTTCGTGACGATTTTGTCCATAATGCAAGTTTGGGTTAGCTCTCGATTTACTCCTAGCGCGGATAAAGAAGTTTCACTTTAAAAATATTTTTGTAGTTTGGACTTGATGAATTAAAAAATAAGAGGTTGGAGATTAAAAAAATTAAAAATAGATTTTAAAAACGGGATAGAGCAATTTCAAAGAGAGAGGCAGGCAGCATACTGATAAGAATGATCTATGTTCATAGCATTTTCCTGATGACATCATTATAGAGTCAAATATCCATTACATCGATGGAAATACCATAAACATTCCGCGGTCTAGGATGTGTTTGAAGATAGGAGCTCCACATTTTATCCAAATTTCCCAGAATATTTCACAAAGCATTCTACAATTTGGAGCAATCTATCTAATAAGAAGAGAATATGTCACACCCCAAGAGAGCTTGTAAAAGAGCTGACACCTGAACCATTTCCATCAAGTTCTGATCAGGTTAATTTGCCATGTTTGTCATATGAAACAAGCATGGAATCATCACTACAAGGGGCCTCATTGATAAAAAAACAAAGAGGACATCACCTACTTGAAGTAGAAAAAAATAATAATAGAAATTCGACCAGAGCCAAGAACAAAATTGCCAAGCAGAATGAAAAAATTGCTTTTTCGGAAGGAAATTAGCAGCTCAGAACATTTCAAATTCATTAGATAATAAAGTTAAACATCTCTCTAAAGTCAGAAGACAGATTTTGATTCAATGCTTAAAAAGTGTAACATTTCTAATAAGAGTACTAAAGGGTTAAGATACTCTGAAGAGTTTATTTTAGAAAACTTGTTATTCAAAATGATGACCCCTAAAAGTTACAAACACTGCCTCAAGCACGAGTTACTCCCTCTCTCTTCAGAAACTCATTTGATGAGACTGTGTAAAGGATTCAATGCCCATATGGTCTAACAAAAATGCACTGAATGCCATATAAGATAACTTGAAACATGAAAATGATGAAAACAAATGCCTTTGTGAATAATCTAACTACGAATTAAGAATCTATCGATAAGTAAAACAACAAGAATTTGCAAATTAAATATCCTATATATTTAGTAATAGTAATTGTTTTTTATCTATTAAGTTATATTAGTTACACCTACAGTTCCCAGAAAGGAGAAATGTGAGTCCTGAAATAATCACTGATTGTCATTAAAACTGTAATATCCTGTAGAATTCCACAAGTTATATTAATTTAGGTTAGGTGGCTCTAGGCCATTAAGCATGAAAAAGATATAAAAAGGAGAGGAAGGTGCCAGAGAACTTACCAATTGGCAGGAGAAGCTGGCCTTCAATTGGTGCTGGCTCTGGTATCATAGAAACACATAAAAAATAATAAAAAAGAAAGAACAATAAAAACTTTGTGATTGACAAAGGGCAAAGTTTGTCCGAAAATTTTCGTTTTTATTGTTCTTTCTTTTTTATTGTTCTTTCTTTTTTATTATTTTTTATGTGTTTCTATGATACCAGAGCCAGCACCAATTGAAGGCCAGCTTCTCCTGCCAATTGGTAAGTTCTCTGGCACCTTCCTCTCCTTTTTATATCTTTTTCATACAAGTTATATCAAGACATTATTGTATCAGATACAATTGATCACGACTTTAGATTGAAAAATATGTTTGGGATAACTCAAACATGAGTAAGAATTACTTGTTTGGTTAAACACCTTCGAGGCATGATTTTCACATGTAGAAAATATTGTAAATATAAAGTATAACTTATCTGTTAGAAAACGGTATTCCCTTATGTCGCCATAGCTAAGCATTGTGTATGTTATAGTTCTTACTGTTTTCGTGTAAATTGTGTGTAGTATTATAACCAGCAATAATCTTTACTGACCACCTGAACTACAACAGTCATCACTCTTCTCAAGTTCTATACGTTATGCCAAAAGTTTGGGCATCAATGAAAACTTTGAAAACTCACTTATGAGTTTTATGACACTGTTTCCACTGTTGACCACTACAGTTGGTATCTGATAACTTATTATTTATTTTATTTATTTATTTATTTAACAAAAGGTCCCAACGAGCCAATTGCTCACATTAAGGGACAGTATTACAAGGATGACAAAATTCAAAGTTATTATAATACAATTGTTACAATAATTTACACAAATAAGTATACACAGTAAGTATAATAGAAATATTGTTCACTTAATCATTTAATAGAAAAATCTTCAACTTTTTTTGAAACTATTTAAGTTTTTTACAGATCTTATTTCCAGTGGAATTTCATTAAAAAGATTAGCAAGATAATTTTTCACTCCCCTTAGTCCATATGTAACCAATTCAGAATGCGTGACGAAAATATTTGATTTGTTTCTCGTGCCATAAGAATGCACATTTTCAAGAAAACGCAATGCAATGTTATTATGAACATGTCTGTTTACTACTTTATATATAAAAATCACTTTGTAGCCATCTGGCTGGATTACATTTGTGGCAGAGAAAATTTAGGTTTGAGAATGAGTTGAAAATGGGAAACTCACTTTATAACGTTGTAAAACTGGAGAATATAAAACACGAAGATATGTATGAACTGGACTTCGTCAGCATCTTTGTGAAGGCTGTCAGTTCTTGTGTTACTTCTTCTTTGGCGGGAATTTGAAAGATAGAAATTGCATTTCCATTGAAAGGTGATTCTGAAGTTGTGTTGCTATAGATATGATCATTGTTGTTGTATGCACCAATCACAGGTCCAGGTATAATGGAACAGGAACAATGTTGCCTTTCAGAATCCTTGCACTGTGGTTAAAAACTATTAATTCACTGATATAGTCAAATTAGGCTGAGTTGCTGTAGTTGTGTTCCCTGCTGAAGTGTAACCATGGAGTAAAGAAGACACTAGTCAGAACTTCTGGAGGAACACTTACATAATTTTCTTGACCATCATTTAGGTGACCATCAGAATTAACTTTTTGAAGTGAAACTTCTTTAGGTGCGCTAGGAGTAAATCGAAAGCTAACCCAAAGTTGCGTTACAAACAAAATCGTCATGAAAGTAATGTACTGGGACTTTGTCAGATTGCACAGAAAACAATCAACTCAATGATTAGGCTTATCCAAAATTTAAAAAATTTAAAAATCCATTAATCCAAAATTAAAAAATCCAAAACTCCAAAATTAAAAATTCCAAAAATAAAACAAAATTTACGGGAGTGTGCAGGGGAAAGGTATCAGGCATTGAGTGGGGGCTATTACTGCTTCGAGGTAGTGGCATGGTGAGCCTTTCACCATCATAACAAAAAAATCCAAAATAAAAAAATAAAAAAATTCAAAATTTAAAAATCCAAAGAACCAGATAAAAAAAATCCAAGTTTCACTTCTGTCCAAGGTGCTAACACCTCATAAAAAGGTGCTAACGCCTCATAAAAAATTCTGTATGTGTTGATTTCTGACACTCCATTGAACTCTGATGTAAATTTCACTGACTGAAAGTTGAGCAAACTTTTCACAAAAGGTATTTATGAAATAAGTTTAAAATTAGGCCTACAGTTTTGTCCACTTTTAAATGCCTTACCTCTCTTCCCTTTTACAACACAAAATAGTGAAGCATGTTATGCTAAGACTTCTTTATGCTTAAAACAAATCTTCCAATGTAAAATATTGAGTCTATAGCCTATTATTTAATATTCTATTCCAGGAGAAAAATGACTTACCTGAAAATCAAACTCTTATGATGTGTAATTAATATTGTTATGCAATACAGTCACCCAGTTATATTATTGCATTGCATTAAAATCATTTTATACATTAAAAGTTATCTTTAATTAAGGATTGATAACTACATTTTAATTTTCTCAAGGCTCATTCACAACACACCAATGTGCCGTGGCATATTGGTTGAAAAACACTGGTCTATACAGTATTCTATTGTTGCTGTATTTTGTCAGTGAATTTCAACCAATGTTAATTTAAATGAATATGACGCAGGATGAAATAGCAATGATGATTCATGGTAAGTAATTATTAGGGTAAGGCATTTAATGATCATAAAATAGTGGAAAATGCAAAATAAAATGCATCTATGAGCTAAAATTGTGGAAAATGACGAAAAAAATCAAATAAAACTGACCAGTAAGTTTACCATTATTGTAATAGTATCTTGTAATTAATTTTTTAAGTAATGAATTGCTAAAAACAATTTAATGGATGCCAGTGCATTATATATGAATTTACACACTTATTTCATTACTAAAATAGGTAAGTATATTTATACTACTTGGATACCCTTAGCAAAAAAGAAATTCTTTCTAAACTGGCATGCCCATCAAATTGCCCCTAGCAAATATGTGCCTCTTAGAAAAGAAAGAAAAAATACTTCTTTATTCAAACAAAACAAACTGCTATGGTATATACAGTAAACCTGAATTAAAATGAACTGTAAACACTTGGCGGAGATTCTCAAATAAAAACAATTGTCTGTTGTCTGAAAGTAACAACTTGTACATGGAAAAGCACCTCCACTGAAACACGGCCAAAAAATGTCAAAAATGACCTAAAAAATTACCCATTTCTTGAAAATGATGAAAAATGCAAAAACAAATTGCCCTTATATAATCAATTATTTCATGATTTATATATATTCGAGCTATCTTTTAACCTTCACTTAAAAAAAGATGCAAAATCATTAAATGCCTTGCGCTAGTAATTACCCTATTTGGTATTCAATTTATTGTTTTGTCCACATACCTCACATGCTGTGCTCCCATACAGGCGATTCTTCTGAAATGAGGTTTCTTTAGTTGACAACACTGCAGAAAGAGGCGGGCTAGCTGTCTCTTCTTCCTCCCGACCCTCACTTCCCCGTAAAACCAACGCCCAAGATATCGTGCACGGATAGTAAGCAACCTATGGCACTAGGGGGAGATTCAGAGTTCATATCTGCCAGTTGTAGACACAATGAAGCCGTTTTCGAAAAGTTTTGAAACTGTTCAATCTGAAACAAAGAAGGTTCAGTGTTTGAAATGAGTATACCCTTATGCAAGGGTTATCCAGAAAGTGAGTTCCAATCGCTGATAAAGAAAACAGAAACATCAATAAGCAAAAAATATTTATTACAATATTTACAGAGATTCACTGGCTACTTCTCTACATAGTCGCCACCGTTATCGAGGCATTTATCCTACTGCTGGATCAACATTTGTATGCCCGAATCATAGGACTCTGCCACTAATGTCTGCAGCCATGAAATCACTGCCGCCTGTACCTCAGTGTTGTTGTGGAAATGTTTTTCTCTCAGAAATCACTTCATGAGACAGAATAGATGGAAGAAACTTTGCACAAGGTCGAGGCTGTAGAGTGGATGGTCGAAGATCTCCCATCCAAACTGAAGCAGCTGATTCCGTGTGTCGTTCTTAGTTTGGGTCCATGCTCTGTCGTGCAAAAGCATAATGCCTCTCATCAGCATTCCAAGTCTCTCGTTTTGGATAGTCCTCCTCAGATTTTTCACCCAAGTTTCATCCACTGTGAAAACATTGTTGAGAAACTCATCACCTTTCTCTGCGTACCAATGGCGGAAGAGTCCTATGACACAGGCATACAATTGTTGGTACACTGCTAAGATAAATGCCTCAATAACGATGCCGACTATGTAAAGAAGTAGACAATGAATCTCTGTAAATATTGCAATAAATATTTCTTACTTATTAATGTTTTTGTTTTCTTTATTGCTGATCGGAACTTACTTTCTGGATGACCCTTGTAACAGAATGAAAACAAATTTAAGAGAATGTGACAATTCATCAAATAACAAAAAGAACTCATAAATATATATATATATATATATATATATATATACAGTGAAATCTCCGTACAACGATTACCGATATAACGATAATACTCTTTATAACGTTAAAATATTTTGGTCCCGGCATACTTTCCTTTAAAATAATGTAAAATTCCCCTCGGTTTTACGATACTCTTAATAACGATAAACCTCCCCACTACGATTACATTTAGAATCCCCGTAAATACATTTTCCTCGGTACAACGATAAAAATAGATCGTGAAAGTCCAAATCATGAACTCCCCCGCCTCGTTTTAAGGGTGGAATCGCCTTCCTTGACCTTGATCGTGCTTCACCCTCGCTCAAGTGCACAATGGAGTAAACCAGTTGCCTGGTCGCCAGTCAGTGCCTGCACTGCACGTCAAGTTTGTTTGGTGGTGTTCGCGTATTGTTGTGCTTCTCTGTCAGCATGGCTTCTCGCAAACAAATTAGTATGCAGCAGAAATTAGCTGTAATTAAAGACATTGACGCAGGCATGAAACAAACTGCAACATCGAAAAAGTACGGGCTTTCGGAATCTACGGTGTCGACTTTCTTAAAGAAAAGGAATGAGATCGAGGAAAAACTCAATTCAAATGCCGTGGATCCTACTAGAAAACGAAAGAAAACGGCAACATTTATTGACTTGGATGCTGCAACCTTGGAATGCTTCAATGAAAAAAGAACTTTAAACATTCCAATAAATGGACCGTTGATTTGTAGTCGAGCTAAGAAGTTTGCTACCATGCTTGGTGTGGAGGACTTCAAGGCTAGCAATGGGTGGCTTGTCCGCTTTAGAGACCGCCATGGCATAACTTTTAAGTTAATTCAATGGGAAGAGAAATCTGCACCAACAAATGACGCAAATCTCTGGTGCAGTAATGAAATGAAAAAAAATTACTGAGAAATATTTGCCAGAAGATATTTATAATGCTGACGAGACTGGGATGTTTTACCAGCTTCTTCCTGAAAAGACAATGTGTTTGCTCATAAGTTAGTGTAATAATTTAAGGGTGGAGTGAATACAGTACAGTATAGCAGTTCTTGTGTAAAAATTCTTTATTTCCTTAAATACTTAAAGCATTTCAATTATTGAAGTTGTTTCCTACATATACTACCAATATTTGAACATTTTTTGTAAATTCTCGATATAACAATATCTCTCTCTACAACAATATTTTTTTCTGGTCCCTGCGAAATCGTTGTATCGAGATTTCACTGTATATATTTACGGTATATATATACAGTGGTACCTCGAGATACGAGTGCCCTAACATACGAGTTATTTGAGATACGAGCTGTCGAGCGAGCGAAGGTTTGTTTTGAAATACGAGCGACATTTGAGATACGAGGAACGGCCAGCTGCGACGCTGCACACGGCCCACCAGTTTACTGCGCCTGCGCCTCGTGCGTCTCGCGCATTATCCCACGTATTCCCCCAGTGTGCTTGTTTACCTCGCTGTCGAAGCATCTTTGCTAAGTTTTTCTATTGGTAGAAAAAAATGTACAAGGTGTGCGAGTAGCTGACTTGGCGAGGCAGTACAGTATTGTTTTTATACAATATTTGTCATTTATAAATACATTTTTCTTATTAAAAAACACGTAACAAAAACAATTGGGGGTAGCATTTTTGGGGCTGGAACGGATTAATGGCATTTCAATTAATTTCAATGGGAAAATTGCTTTGAGATACGAGCAAGGTTACGGAACGAATTAAACTCGTATCTCTAGGTATCACTGTATATATATTAAATTGTGCAAAACCCTTAAGGTGTAGAGGTAAGGTAAAGGGACAAAGACGTGTATTCTTCACAAGATAATGATTAAATAAGTTTGAAATTATCCTACAGTTTTCTCTACTTTTAAATGCCTTACCTCTCTTCCCTTTTACAACACAGAATGGTGAACTATTTTCTGCTAAGACTCTTCTTTATGCTTAAAAACAAGTCTTCCAATGCAAAATATCGAGCCTGTATTATTTTATTTAATATTCTATTTCCGGAGGAAAATGACTTATCTGATAACCTAACCATAAGATGTGTAATTGTTATGCAATACAGTCACCCCGTTATTTTATTGCATTGCATTAAAATCATTTTATACATTAAATATTAATCTTTCATTAAGGATTGATAACTTTATCATCCTGGAGCTACTTATGAGACAGACTCGTTACAAGACTCCAATGGGCTAGTAATAATATGAAAAATGAGACATTCCATGAATCACCAAAGTAAAATATTATTTTGTTCGTTCTTAATTTAGCCATGACATTACAGTCGAACCTCCATATAACAAAAACTGATGTAACGATAAACCCGCATTAAGTAATATTTTTCTATGGTCTGGCAAATTTCCTATCTTAATAATGTTACCTGTACATATTTGAAGTGAAATTGAAATTCAAGACCAGCAACTTAGCCCTGCAGGCGGTAGCAGATTAGTGTCCTTCCCAGCTGGTGAGAACCTTTAAGCCTCCTTTAGAAATTCTGGAAGATGAATTTTATTCTCAGTACAGGGTGGAGTACAAGGTCACTGACAATGTGATTGTTCCGTATTATTTTTTCTTCCCTCTCTCTTTTTGTTCTCTTTCCATTCCCCATGTGACTGAACTTTCTGCGATGTATGCTATAGGCCAGCGGTCTCCAACGCGCTGTATTTTGTGCGCGTGCAAGCAGGCTGGCACTGTGCGACCCCTGTGATGTCAATCTGAACCACGGTTCCGTTGGCAGAGGTGGGTCGTCTATTTCATCAGCTTCCAAACATTATGTTGGGTGTAGAATGTGTTCCAATATGTAGCCCAACGACTCCTATATTTATGGTAACAAATACCAAAATACCAGTTTGAGTGACTTGTATTCGGATTTTGTCCGAACTAAATTCCGACTGCATTGACATGTTGCTAGGATCTTGTCTATGTTCAGATCTACATTGAGTCTCTCTCGACTGGAGGCCGGGCTAGCGGCAAAAGTGCATGCGGCCGCCGAGTCGTCACCCTGCGCCCCGAGGTGTAGGAACTGCATGGCACTTCTCTTGCTTCTTTCACTTTGTTCGTGCATGACCATGAAAATGGCGAAAATAGGGACTTACCTTATTACAAGAGATGCTGAAAATGGCCTCCTACTTCATCCACACATTTTTGGCATTGAGATAGGAAACTCTCATTCACACACAATAGGTGCGGTTCTGATATTAAGTCTATTTCTGTTTGGATATAATGATAAATGATAATAATGATAAATAATGATAAATGTGAACTAAGACAAAGACCACTATATAACTTTAGAACACGAAAGCACAGGCCGTGTTTGACCTTCACCTTCACAAGCATGCACTCCAACTGCTGGCCAAGCGGAATGTTGCAATATCTGACTCACTGCAGCAGTCACGTTTCACCGCTCGCCCGGCCCGGCCCCAGTCCAAGAGAGACTCACTGTACATATGTACATATGCGAGCAGTTTTTTCACTAATTAAAATAAACAAAACCCGCAGCAGAAGTTAATTGTCAGATGAAAACTTAAAATGTGAACTTAGACTGGCTGCTGCACAAACATTGATTCCAGATAAACTGATAGTAATTGCTATCTGGGTTGGGCCGAAGGACACTATGTGATGTCCGAAACGTCAGAAGTCACTAAAAACACGACGCGGCCCAACCCGGATAGCAATTACTATCAGTTTATGTATAACAACGGCCACGGAAGCCTGCGAACTAAATTAATTCCAGATGTTGAAAAACTTCTGCGTCAAAAGATACAACAAAAATCAAGAACACCAGCTTCCACTAGCGAGTGATTTTGTAGTGTGAAATGCTTTATTTGATCTGTTCTTTAATATTGATGTATTAAAAGGACATATAATTTATCTGAATTCTGTTTGAAATATAACTTTAAAATTAATATTTATGTTCAATAATATAAATGTGGAAGTGTGTCATTTAAAGAAATGAGTCTAGATTTTGTTTTCATTTCACAGAATTATTGGCATTACAATTTAATTACTATAAAATTGAATACAATCAGGAACTTTTCAACTATGTTCAAAACTACAGAATTCATTTGTGTGAAGTATCTTGCTATGAATATATTGTACTTTATTTTCTATTGTTACAAACATCATGACTTCACGTATGTTCTCTGTAGAAAACATTAAGTAAATGATAATGAAATAATAATGTAATAAAACATCTGTACAACAATCATCTGTTGATTTGCCAATATGATTCTAGCATGTAAAGGGTAAGCTTGCACTTACTGCTGTACTCATTGTGCAATGAGTTGGTGGCTGCTGCTATAGGGGATGCTAAACAACTGCTAACCAGTCTAAAGTTATTTTTCAGTGGGCTGGCAGAAAATAGCTATGATCTCCTATCTCCTATCAATAATGTTGTTAATGTTTGCTTCAGTATTGATGGAGGACCATATTGATGGAAATATTGATCTCTAGGAGCGTACTGAAGCATCCTATCAATACTGGTGGATATTGATAGAAACTTATATTTTCCATCAATATTGACGAACCGTTTGAACATCTAGGACATACCTGAGCAACTGAGGGGAAACGCTGTGACGTATGAAACCTGCTCTTCATGTTCAGTATCACATCGAAACTGCTTTATGCTGACGTCAAGGGCGACTGTAGTGGGAGACATTACCCCACCATACAGTGGCACAATGTGCACCAGTTGCACCCGTGATCTAGAATGTTTATGGTCAATATTTAATTCAATATCAGTAGTTTGAGAGACTGTGATAGCGTTGCCACCTGTCCCGAATTTGGTGGGACATCCCGCATTTTAAGAACATTTTCAGCGTCCCGAATTATGCCTAAGAGGGACGCAATATATATTTTCTTTTCAAATGTTAGTGTTACTGTTACATAGCCTAATCAGTTTTGGCTTTGTAACGAATAAATTATTAATACGAATTATTAACGAATTATTAATAAATTGTTCCATGTACAAATTAAGGTATGAAGATCGGTGATATGCATATATTCCATAAGTGTCCCTCCTTAGCCTTACCAAAAGATGGCAACCCTAGACTGCGAAGTGATTTTTTTGTAGTCACCCGGTTCTGTAGAACGCAAAAACATAAGCAAATGTTAGTTTGTAAAGCGGTACTCGCCTTGCACCACTCTTTGGTCCAGTGTATTTCTCTCTTTGATTTTTCTTTTTCGCACAGTGTAAGAGTCAAAATATTTCAAAATTTAAAGTTAATTAATTAATTTGAAAAAAAAAAACAACTCAAACAACCTTAATTATGGAGCACATATATTTTTGCCGGAATAAATATTGGTGAGAATAATGATGCATTTTGAAGCTTATTGATGCATGCTTCAATATAAAGCGTCAATATTGAAGAGAATATTGACAGTATTATTGATTGTTTAGGGGGTCCTTAATACAGTGGAGTCCTGATAATTCAAACTTCAGTAATCCAAAAGTCTGCTTAGTCGGAAACAGAAAGTCCCTCCCCTAGAAAAAAAAAAACAACTAAGGTTAAATAAAACCACAGTGATAAGTAATATAAAGTGGATTTCTGAAAATTCAAAGGTAGACAATGTATCGACACTAACAGTAACGGCGCTGTGGCTGTCTGTGAGAAAGAGCGCCCCCTCCTCCACCAGGCTGTCGTTAGAACCACTACTGTTGATCTGGTTGCGTTTAGACAGATCTTATAAAATAAACTATGTAATCACATGTAATAATACATATTTATGTAATCACTCGTAATTATCGCTTAATCTGAAATGGACTAAGTCCCAATCATTTTGGATTATTGGGACTCCACTGTAGTGTAGAAATAATTAGCACATGACAATACTTTTGATTTGACTGAAATTGTGTTTAGTGAATCAAAAGTAGACTATTATTTAAAGTTGTGGCGGAACATTTTCAAACCCCCACAACATTGTGCGTAGCACTGCTTGCTCCCAGCAGGCTTTGTGAAATCCCATGCCGTGCTAGGAGGAAGAACGCCATGCTCCTCTCGTCCCAGACCAAACCAAACTCCGGAGAAGGTTGGACATGCTCCTGTTGTCTCGCAGCTTTCTGCAACCTCCGCAACTGGGTGCGGCATTGAGCAAACTGTTTGTAACTAATATGATTTAATGTGTTGTAAATAGTATGATTCCATGTGTAGATTGATAGTGATTATGTTTAATAAAGTAAGCTACTACAACTTAGCTACAAAGTCTAGGAAGCGAGGATAAGGACGTGTTGAGAGTGACTGCAACTCTCCTGTATAACCCACTTGTCTTTTTCGGGATCTATCCCCAAATTTAACTATATATATATACACAATTATGGCAATAGACAATTCCTCAGCAAGCTAAAGGAATATTATCTATTTTATGGAACCCAAAGGTTCATTGCCGTGCTTACCTGAGCCCACCATTCAACCCTATTCTGTGCTAACTCCAACCAATCATCCCTCGTGATTCCTACTTCCCTTAAATCTATCCACCGACATTCTAATTTACTCTACTTTTGTTTTGTTAATGAACTAGACATTGTTCCATTTAAAAAATTGTATGTTTGCTCAAAAAACACACTTTCTAAGTATTATTCAAATCTGTTTATAGGCTAAATGTACGAGCCCCTGACTACCAATCAATGCTGTGAAAACCATACATCAATAGCGCTTTCCATGTCCGAAATAACTGCGGGGCAAGTTTTAGGGGATTCACCCTGTATAAAATATTTCACCTTACAAAAATTATATTATATTCAAAACATCACACGAACTATTTTAACTAATACTATTTACCGTATTTTACGGATCATACGACACATCTTTTTACATTGATAACAGAGCCTTGAAAGTTGGGAGCGTCTAATGGTCCGAAATAAACTTAAAAAAAAAAAATTACGGTAAATATTGCCAGAGTACCATAATTATAAGCAAGGTGTTCTAAAGGATAAGATGGTTATAAATTTTGGCACATACTACACATCAATGCATTTGTTTAATCGTAAAATAAGGGTAACTGGAAGTCAGGTATACAATGCGACAAGAAAGGAATATTGAGTTCCTTTATACCAAAGGAGTTGTCTCCGCCGGGTGGTTTAAATGAAGGCAATGACCTCTAAATAGCCTTGTACCGTTTCACATTCTGTATGCTGAATTGAGGGTTAGAGAGTGTAAAAGTACTTTCAGTCTTTCGTTAGGAATCAATTAGTTGTTAAAATTTATGCGATGCCACCTGAGATGCCATATAAGATTTTAAGTTAGAAGTGATTTACACCGATTCCATTGTACAAGGTTATAATTTGTTTATGTAATGAAGTATATTATTTCCTTTAAACATTTTTCGTATAGAATCATATTAAATTTCCACCCTAAAATCAAGATGCGTCGTATGGCCCAGAGCGTCTTATAGTCCGTACAATACGGTATTCATATTCTATGTATAACCGCAGTTGCAAAGATAATTAGTAGAGCCCGGATTTCCATGCAAATGCATGTTTTTATATACTTTGGTTAGACTTCTCAAACTTTGTATTTACTCATTACATGACTTATGGATTCCAAATAACCATATTTTTTCCGTGCATTTCATTTTTATGGCAAAATTCATGCATAATGCATGTTTTGGATTTTTTTGTTTAATGTAGCATATTCAGACGTTTTTAATGCATATAAACCCCCATTTTCTTGTTTTAGTGCATAATATCAAGTTACCATGCATAACTGTGCATATTATGAATGTGCCTCCCTAAAATCTTGGCTTTTCAGTGAAACGAAAAAATGTTGTATTGTATTATCATTGTTATTTGATTGACTTGGCAACAGAGTCTGCCACCTGCATCAATTTGAGAGTGCAAACTACTGTTTACCCTAAATAAACAGTAATATAATACACCAGGCTACAAAAGAAAATGCCGACTCGCCGACCTTCCATTGAAAGAAAACTGCTAAACAGAATGTTCACTGCTTAAATTTGTCAGTCACTAGCCATTGTTGAAGACGTTGAATTATCTTTAGAATCGTGTTGTGGAGAAATGGGTGTGACAGTTAGGGAAAAACTTAAGAAGGTACTTAGTTCAAATCCTGATCTTAAACTTCTGAAAACAGTGAAAGACGTATTATGTGGAAAAAATGTAAAAGACATGGAATTCGATCTCACCCTCAGTCAAATTTCTTCCCTTAAGTATGAACCTTCTGAAGTAGAAAGATCCTTTTCTGCGTTCAAGAATGTCCTAACTGATAAACGCACGAGTTTAAGTGAGAAGAATTTGGAAAAACTCGTGTGTTGTTTTAAGAGAAATTGAAATATATTGCAGTACAGTGCGGATTTTTGATAGTGAATGTTTCGCACTTCATTGTGCATATTTGGAGATACGATAGTGCATGAATGCATGCATGTTTTTAAGTTTGATAGTGCATGAAAATCCGGGCTTTAATAATTAGTATAATCATAGGTAAATTTTTTTAACTTACCATTTTCTGAGTAAATTTTTTTTAACATTAAATATAAACAATATATATAAAAAATCTATCAGTAAATTTTTAAAGCAAGAATAAAAAATTGCACATAGAAATTCAGGTTCAGAGGACATAGAGTTCAATTCTGATTTAAAAAATCAAGTACAGAGTGCTTAAAAAAATGTACACACATTGAACTGTCAAAGAAAATTTATTCCCATTCTACAAGGTTAAATTTCTGGGAGAAAGTAATGTTATATTTCTTTAACAGGTGGCTGCAGAATAGTTTCAACAAACGTCCAACAATCATGCCAATTATCATCTAACAATGGAGAGTACCTAACAATGCTTGCCGATTCCATTATTTCCTGCCATTCGTGCATTATACGGTTTTATTACCAACAAGGTGGGATCCTGCCACACTATCATAGAGACGTACGAACATACCTGGATCAAAATTTCCCAAGGCAATGGATAGGGCGCAGGGGGAAAATTGAGTTTCCTGCATGCTCTCCAGACCTTATGCCGCTGGATTTCTTCTTATGGGGCACAGTAAAATATGAGGTGTACAAACGTAAACCATGTAACCTAGACACACTTCGGAATGAGATTCAAGTGGTGAGTGCAGAAATCTCATTGGACACTTTGGTACGATGTATGGAAATAAGTGGTGACTCGTACTCAGAAATGTATTGATGCTGAAGGCCACCGATTTGAACATTTGAACATTAATCCCATTTTCATCAGAAGGTCTTTTATTTTTCAAATTTGACTCTAAGCTTTCCATTTCCAGAAATTTAACCTTGTAGAACGGAAAATAGATTTCCTATGACACTTCAAAGTGTGCATACATTTTTTTGAAGCACTCTGTATATTAACATCTTAAAACAATCTGAGATATTAAAATGAAATTTTAAATTTCAGCTTCTGTACTTTAGAAAATCATTCTGAACATTTGGTCATCTCAATGAAATGTTCATGATTCAAAGGTAAAATTAATCCTCACTCATTAATATATTTTTGAAGCAGGGCTGAAACGTATTACCTTACTTGCATTATATTTTTCGTATACTGATAAAACGTCTATGACAGTGCTCTGTCCTCTGTAATATATGTTCATCACACATTAGAGCAGGAAATGATGAGAAATATATAATAATTAAAAATCAGGTTTAAATTTATTAAATACAGAAAGACAACTTACACTCAAAATACATATTACTTCCTAGAATAGTTACAGTCAACCCTCGATATAATGCCCCTTCTTTACAGTGCGGCCCTTGTAATGCACCAATAAATACAAGTGAATGGATCTTCTCCCATATAAAATATGTAAGAAACATTGCTACTCTGCCTTTTAATTTAGTGCCAGTGAATGTAAGATAAGATTTTTACAAAATATAGCTTGCAATGATTTTTTCAGTTGCAGAATTATTTTAAAACTGGCGTGAATATTAGGAAGATTACTTAAGAAACATACTGTACTGTATTTCCAAGAAGTGAGTGTTCGCCTGCCACTAACTGTAATTGTAGTGCGGTGGAATGAGGAAGCTATGTTAAGAAGTTGCATGAGGGTGGAGCAGGTAGAAAGAGCATTTCATACAATGAGACAATCCAGTCCAGTGTCCATTCAGCTGTTAACACTACACTACAGTTACTCGTAAGTTTGTTAAAATGAAGACGTCTGTTGTTACACTTCAAGAGAAACGAGAATTTTGTGAATACAGTGAAAGATTTCCAAAGTTTAGCCAGCAGGCTACTGCATCACATCTTTCTTTACTGTAGGAGATGCAAGTGTGACAAAGAAATTAAGAGAAGAATAAATCTGGCTAAACAAGCATTTCAAAACAAAAAGAATCTCATCACAAATAACCATTTAAGCATGGAAGTAAGGAAAAAATTTGCCAAAACATTTGTAAGCTGTGTACTAACATATGGTTGCGAAACATGGGCAATCGGAAAAACAGAAGCCAAGAAACTAGTAGCAGCAGAAATGTGGATATGGAGAAGACTAACAAAGACAGGCTGGGTGGATAGGAAAACAAATGAAGAAGGGCTTAATAAAGTGATGGAAGAGAAATCCCTTCTGAATTCAATTAAGAGTAGAAGAGCAAAGTTAGTGGGTCATACATTTCGGCACAATGATCTACTCACCAACATTTTTGAAGGGAAAGTACTTGGGAAGAAAACAAGAGGACGTACTAGAAAGTCATTTGTTAAAAACACGATCAAGGATATGGACTTGCTGTCGTATGAAAATTTGAAGAGAATAGCAATGAAGATGAAGACATGGCTACTACAACAAGGCATTGCCTTTAGATCCTGATGATAATGAGAGGATGTATAGACTATACTGTGAGTGAGAGAGAAAATGGTTAAAACATACAGATTGTACCCGTTTCTGCAACACGACTTGACCACCAAAATAGTAAGAACTGGAGGAAAATATTTTAATTTGTAGTAAAGTTTTATATTTATAATTCCTTTTATTTAATTTTTCCGCTAAACTTGAGAATAAGGTGACCGCCGTCATAACTGGGCCATACCGAGTGGGACCAAGTCTACAATGTCGCCAATATTATGAACATGATTACATGCCGATTGAATTCAGCAGATAAAACACTGTTGTAGCAATGTTTTATGAAAGATGTGGAAGGGTAAAAAAGCTTCTGCATTAAGAATTCTAGGTCCATGACAGGTTATGTTAGGTTAGGAACAGTCATGTCAATTTAGCAGCAGTATTCTGCATAGCGCAGGGTTCGTGCCATGTAATGATATTTCACAAAAGGCATGGAAGGGTGATAAGGTTTCTAGAAGTAGTGACAGACAAATTCTGGGTCAGTGACAGGTTACGTTAGGTTAGGAACATTTGTATTACTTTAGGAGCAATAAACTGAATAGCGCAGTCTCACACTGAATATTTCTGTGAACGCAAATTTTACCTTTGCACCGATCATTTCTCTTTTGTTCCCCATAGCTCGGAGGGGCACGGTCACTGATGGCAGAGCAAGGCTGGCTACGCTTTTCTGAAGGAGTTCCAATTTTTCTATCATAATAAAGTACAGTAAATTAATACAGCATTAAATTAAAGATTAAATTTTGTTTTAGTGCCACCCTTGCTTTGTGCCACTAAATGCAAGAAAATGGATGATGGCATTACATCGAGGGTTGACTGGTACTTATGATACAAGGGTTAAAAAAGAATTTTATTTTGCGAGTAGGTATGTTTGCAGGACGAGCCCATAAGAGTGAGTGACACAATCCTAAGAGCAAAATAAAATCATTTTACCCCATGTATTTTTTAGACAGTCGTCAATATTTATAGTCAAATTATAGACTATGAATTAGGTTTTTTTTGTATCTGTAATGCTCATTTGTTTCTTCTTAGCATCAGTGATTTTACCTTTGACTAGGTATAGAAAATACAATGTAAATGTAAGTACATAATAAGTGATTGGCTCCCTGAGAGAGTGGGCTATCCCACGTATTATGAATTTGCTCATGATTAAAAATCAGAAAAATAAAACATTACAACACACATCCACATTAATACATACAGATGCATAACCATTGGGAAAATAGGTTTCACCTTAGGGAGCATTCACACCGAAGTAGCGTAGCAAGCAGTGCCGGATTTATACTTTTCATAAGTGTAGGCCACTTTATTTGTTGTAAAAAATAGGCTATGTTAAATCTCATTTAAGTAAGGCCCAATGCTCTTATTTTAATAGATAGAGAATTATTTATCTGCAAGTGACTTGATTAACGTTTATAATCACACACAAACTTAACAGCTTACTAAAGCGAGCGAGTACCCTCTGAAATCTGCCGCCCCTAGGCCATGGCCTATTGACAAATCCAGGACTGGTAGCAAGCGAGTTGCGATAGTTGGATGCAGGTTGTGCGCTGCTCATTTTAAATCCCGAATAAACAAGTTCAAGTCTCCATACCGAAGTAGCATGGCAATAATGAATCTCAGAGTGTGACTTCCTTTCTTCACATAGATCTAGACTTATTTCTTGTGACGTTACTCGGGATGACACAAGCATACAGTTGCCTTTTCAGCTGTTTTCTAATTGTTAAGAAAATTCAACACATTTTTGCTAGTGTAGTGGTAGATTATGGCAAAGATGTTATGAAAACTGCTGTAAAGAGAGCTACAATTTGTACATGCATAGGCTATACGATATGGCTATCGAAACTAGTAGGAAAAAAGCCTGGATTAAAATTGCTGAAACTATATCCTCTTTAGGTAAATTACACTATTTTAAACGAGTTTCTCAATAGTTCAAGTGAAAATATATAATTTACATTAAACTGCAGATCACATTCGCTACTTTGGTATGAATGCAAAACTGTGAACCATGCAACTCGATGTGCAGCCTGCATCCAGGTAGTGCGATTCGCATGCTATGTTACTTCGGTGTGAATGCACACTTAAACAACATGAAGTGCTTACTTCAACAGTAGAAATACTAATAATAATAGTAATAATTAGGGTTCAGATATTTATGACCTAAAAAAGTGGAAAATATGACCTTAAAAATGACTATGCCTAAATATGACAAAAAAAAATGACCTCATAAAAGAAATTATTTTCTAAAAATAAATACTCCAACATAAAATGTTTAATGACACTAAATTATTATATCATGTTCATTTAATCAGATAATCACTTTTTTAACAATTTTACAGGTAATTTACAGTTTTACTTGTAAAGGACTTCAATGTGTTTAGTTTCCAACTTTAAATGTGAACTAAAAATATTTTTTAAAAAATGTCTATTGGACGTTGTTAACAACCAGGAGGAAGAGGTAATTGTGCTGTTACTTGTTATTGTTAATCCACATTTCAGTTACAGTAAAACCAAAATATTTGTGACTCTTTTTCGGAAAAAAATTAACTTGACAATTTAGTGCACATACTGTATTATTGTTCTCTTTTACCAAATTTATAACTGAAATATGATATTGAATTACAAACATGATCGAAATAACACCAAGACCATGAAAATGATCAACATATGACTTTATATGCAAAATAAAAACGGTCCAGTTAGGATAACAAATGTGCATTCATGTTTAATTTGTGTGTGTGGTGTATATGAAGGTCAGGATAAAAATATGACATGTCATAAACATACAAACCCTACATAATAATAATAATAATAATAATAATAATAATAATATCAAACTAGAAGAATTTGGAAAAAGTGCTGCAAAAATTGGGTTACAAGTATCTTATGAAAAAATAGAATGGATCACCAATATAAAAAATGCACCTGCAGAAATTACAATATCTCAAAATAAAATAATCAAGAGGGTTAATAAGTTCAAATACCTTGGTGAAATAATAATAGCAACAGTGATAGAAAAGGAGGGCATGAAAGCACAAGTTTACAAAATGGAAAAAGCATACCATGCAACAATGAAAATATATATATATATAACAAAAAATCATTATCCAAAAATGCTAAATTGAGGCATTATAAAACTGTAATCTTACCAGAAGCTCTTGAGACCAGAAAAGGAGTTATACAAACAAACAGAAAAAATAGGCTATACTTCCAGGAAAAGAAGATTAAGATTCTATAGTCACATTTTCAAAACAGAAAGAGACAGACTTACCAAACAAATTTTTGATCACTATGTAAGTAAAAAAACTAGACCAGCATTTTTCAAGGAAGTTGAAGATTTTAAATTACTCAATATAAAAAAGGAGGGTATTGCAAACAGAGAAAAGTTTAGGAAAGCAATATTTGATGGCGAATTTCCAGAGAAACCTAAGAAAAAAATAACGGGAAGTAAATGGATGGAAGAACAGAAACAGGAACATTGCAAAAGAAAAAGAAGTTTTGGGAAGACAACAAGGAGATAAGTGTTTCACGTGGTCCTAAGCTGGCCTAATTGAAAGGAAAAAAATAAAATATTAATTATAATAATAATAATAATAATAATAATAATAAAATATTAATTATAATAATAATAATAAAATATTAATTATAATAATAATAATAATGGCAAGGATAATGATAGCAATCAAGATGATATTATCAATGAAAATGATAATAATAATAATGAAGAGAATAACAATAATTATGACAATAATGATAACAATATTAATAACAGTAATGATAATAAGGATGTAACAGTAATATTAGAATAATAGTAATAATAATAATCTCTGGATGCATGATAGTTGAAGATGTTTATTACGCATGAACAGGCTATCCCACATCTATATATATTTTAGGGACAACTTCAGAGGTGGTGTGAGCCAATGTCTTCAACCCTTCTTTAACTAAAGGGCCATTTTCTTTTTGGCGAAAGACTAGTGGACCACATTGATTGATTTATTAATAGTATGATACATAACACAAATATATCAATTAGATTTGAATATCTGTAAGGATTACTTAACATTATACATGGGTTTCCATTTTGCAATGATTAACACAAAGCACAGTAACATTCTTGAATTTAACGTGAGACCTGTCATTTTTTCTTTGTCACAAAATTGTCAATATTGGCATTGGCATTGCAGTAAAATTAGTATCCGTTAGCGGGCTGCCAAAATTTAAGCCCCAGGCCATGGGTTGAGGAAACATAAAAGGCTACGAATTCATCATTTTTAGAATTGTGGGAAAGCCCACTCTCTCAGGAACCCACTCACTAACTGTGAGTTGCTCATGTTTTGGGAGAACAATTCTGTTTGAAAGAAAACGCTCAATACACATACATAAGCAACACCCATACACATAAACATTTCACAAAATAAGTAACAAAATTATAAATTCTGGCACAGTACAAACCACTACAGTAAAATACCAGTATAACAAAATTTTCAATATTACAAAATTATGTATTGGCCCCTTCTCTTTTCCCTATTTAATATGTGTTAAAACATTTCATTATAACAAATTTAGAACTTTCAGTATAACAAAATAAAATTTCACTTATTTGCCTGTACTGGTATATAATGTTATTTTTTCCGGCGTATACTGTGTAATATTGCCTCAGGGAGAGATATTAATGCAGAGTGCTGAATGGAAATTGCTTAAAGAAGAAATAATAATCACCAACTGCTTTAGAAAAGCTGGACTGAAGTGCTAGATGAAATAGAAAGAGAAGAGAACTGAAAGCGTTTGTATGAACAGTAAGATGGGCCTGCAAGGGTGTATCTTAATGACTATGTCAGTGTGGACTGTGATGTGATAGTGTAACAAGACCATCACAGATGATGGAATTGTGGCAGACATTTCGAGCGATAGAAATCCATGTGATGATGAGGTTGAAGAAGAAGGTGTGCAACACAGAGATCAACAGAGTTTGACTCTTGTGCAGGCAACACATGGCACATAAGCTTAGTCTTCAAGATTTTCTTCTATCACATAGCAGTATACCAGATTCCGTTTTAAATTCATGTGCAGTGTTGTTAACTGACTATGTGGACTTTTTCAAAAAATAAAGTCAAAAACATTGTACACCTGTAGAATTTCAGTATAACAAAATTTCACTATAACAAATTCATTTCTGATGTCCCCTAAATTTCGTTATACTGGTATTTTACTGTATCACTTAAACTTATAATATGGCTTATTATTATAATACCTTTAACACTTTCTCCTGTAATATTATTACTATTATTAATAAATTATTATTAATATTAATAACAACAATATTACAAGAGAAAGTGTCAGCAAGCAACTATGGGCTGAGGGAGACGATTGTAACATTGATAGACCAACTAGAGTTCAACAACCATGCCTTCAGCAGTTGAAGAAAAACAACCAGCCACAGTTCCCATGCTAACAGCCATCCCTCCATTGATAGGTTCAGCACTTCCATCCATGTAAATGGACAGCTTTGACAACTTTGGCAACCCAGATAATTTCTACACCCTACGATCGTTCAGCAGGCATTAGAAGCACCAAGACAATGGCACGGACACTGTGCTTAATAAAAATCTTCAACAATCAAGTGAGAGACCTCCAAAAGATCAGCATTTAAATGAAAATAACATTCTTCAAGAAAACTCCAATTCAAATTATTCTACTTTGGTGGCAGAGAAAGTTGCAGTGAACACGAAAAATGCACCACAAACCTTCCTCAAAACAAAATGAAACCGAATCTCTGGTTTTAAGTTTTATTCACAGCTATGCATGTTCTACTGCAAAGAATGAAAGAACCAATCAAGATCCATCCATTGCGACCAATGTCGACCTTCTGGTCAAACCTGTCTTGAATGATACTTTGGCAACTCTGATTCAAATTCTTCTTGTTTCATACCAAATGAAAGCATGGTAAAGACGAAGGACTCAAAGCCAACCTCACACAAAGATGAGCAACATGGTTTGGCTTCCAATATTAGAGGTGAAACGAATGAACAAAGTAATGCAGGAAACAACACTTCCTCGTTATCCTATGTAGCAAGCATCATGCTTGCTCAGTACAATACATTGTCTTACTCAGCAGGAGAAGCACAAACCACACAAGAGGTTTCCCCATAGAGATGAGATATAGTAAAGACAAAGGACTCACTCCCAATGGAACATACAGATGAACAATATAATTGGAATTCAGGAAATTGCACATGATAATGCTGGAAACGACTTCCTCATCATTCTATTACAATACAGTGTCTTTCTCAGTAGGTTTGGTATAATTCAAGTTACACATTCTCTTCTCAGTACCAGTAGTACTTAGCTGTGGGATTACTAATGAGAAACCTGATTGTACGTCAGTGTAATACAGGATGGGACTGCACGAGAGTGGTTCAGAATAACACACCAATAATAACTGAAATCAGACTGGCTGACTATCTAGTTACACTGCAGCATCAACAGTGGTTGGAGTCAAATTATATTTAATCCCAAATTCATCGGGATATGAGCGTAACATGATTGAAGAGATGTATCCTCCTGCTTTAACATAGAATTATCAAATTTCGAATAACTGTTCTTTGGCATGTCTTCTGGAAATGTAAACCAAACATGACTCCCTTGTTTCCAGGAACTTCTGTGGTAATCCAAACCGAAGAACAAGTTTATATTGCAAAAATAGGTACCACCATAAGCAGCCTACCTAATATGAATTCAGTTCTTCCAGGACTTGTGGATTTACCACCACGAACAAACCAGCAATTCCCTGGACAATCACAAGACAACTTGCCAAATTTTAGTATTACTTCCTACCACTGCAAAAAACCTGGAAGAATGATGGCAGTTGGAAGTTGGGCAAGTGAAAATGCAGGGGCCACCAGAGCTACTACTCCTGGCCCACTATATGCAGGAAATTTGCCTCCCGTAACACGAACAGACATTGTTTTGAATGCAGTCTAACAATACTCAAACCAGTTAATTATGATTGCTACATACAACAGCTCTAAATTACATTCATGCTATTCTGAATCTGACAGTGCATCATAATCTAAAGTCGAGGAAAGTAGGGACAGAGAAGGAACAGAAGGGCTAAATGGTGTGGTATAAAATTGAGAAGTATTAGAAGGTTTCCTGAACCTTTGAGTGAATGGGAGGCAGTGGATGAGAGAAACTGAAGAGAGGATGTGTAACATGATGGATTCCTTGTGGAATTTATAGTGGACGAAACAACTGTTCTCTTTCAAAAATGAAATGGAAATAGACAGATTATACAGTGTGTTAATGAATAACACCGAAATATTTTACCTGTATATACAAGGGACATAGACTTTTATTAGGAGATTTTTGCTCTTTAAATTCAATTTTTCCTGTTACAGCATAAAATCTCTGAGAGCATGGCCGCCACTGATTTCTAACATTTGAAAATATGCAAAACAAGGGAACTTTGTTGTTAATACTGGAGTTATGAATAAAAAATTAATGTAGTGGCGGGCAGTCAGTCTGTAAATTTTTCAGATTATGGAAACACTAAATTATGATATAGCTGTTGATGAATGATTAAGAATGAGTTCTTTATCAATGACTAAGAAGGCTTCAAATCAATTTAATGAAAATTTAATCCTATTTCACTTAATTATTCACTTATGAGCACCAAATTGTAATGACTTTAATGCCCTGTAGCATACACATTTTACGTCAAAGAGCAAAAATCTCCCAATAAAAGTTGCTTGGCTATGTTTTACAATAAATGAGTTCATGTGTTCAGTTGTTTAGTTATGAAGTGGTAGAAATGTTAACACAGCAGAAAGTGAGGTATGTGTCACCATGTGGATAGAAAGTGTAAAACATAAAAAACGGAGAAGAAAAGAAAAAGCTGTTTAGATAATGGGTTTTTGTTTTTCCACTGCTGGATGTGGATAAACAGTCTTTCTAAGAACCAATCTAATTTTATTGGGCTTATAGCCATTCTGGCAGAATGTCTTCTTGAGGTGGTTTAATTTCTCTGGTAAGTTGATGCTGTTTGAAACGGCAAGAGCCACCATCCATTCCCGCACAGAGGGATACTCACTTATTGCTGCAATTCCCTGTAAAAAGAATTAAGATATTTAAAAAAAAAAAAAAAATTATAACAAATGGATTACAAGACGTATCAACAAATCATATGAAACATTTAAATTGCTTAGCAGAATGATCAAAGCTAGCTATGCGTCTCCTGAATTTATAAGCTATTTTTAAAATTATAAAAGAGTTTTCAATAATATAATCAAAGGAGCTAAAAAATGCACAATAGAAAAGTCGTACTAGAACCTGCGAACATTATTATCATCACTTTATCATTATTACTATAACCAGTGCTTCTTTTCTAACAAAATAGGTGGCGGTACTCACCGAACCTTTTAAACTGAAGTTCATGGGAGCACCCATATTTCTTCCAGAGATTATTTTTCTGAGTTAATGTATAACAAACGGGCCTATCATAGACAGATTTGTTTTCCCCCTGAATTGCAGTAAAATTACCGGTACTTGCAACATTCTCTTCAGATTAATTTTATTCAATGTTTGCAGGTTTATGAGATATTTAAAAAACATCCTCATGCTTTCTTTTACTGGGTACCAATACAAAATAATTAATTATTTTACTCATTTCAGTGAACCACGTGCACATTTTGATCCTACAATCGTCCTAAACAACTAAGAACTCCCTTAACTCTGCAGCACGAACTAAGGGTGAATGCTTTCCAAATTACACGCACTAACCTCCTGATTAACTTTGGTGGTTAGCTACTTATAACATGTTTCTTACTACGATAGCATTAATTGCACTTGGTGCAATACTTATACCGTTGGAATGACCTTGACCATGGGAGCCACGGCAATTTGCTGAAACTATCATGTGTTCATGTGTGTAAGCAATTATGTATGTAGAAATCTAGCGAAACCAAGAAGCAAGCTTGATTTTAAGTAATAGCCAATATTAATTGGTAGGAATATTGCGAGTAATATATGAATTTTATTTTTTGTACGAAAAAAAGGTGCCGGTACTGAGTACCGTTGCATACCGTCACAAAAAAAGCACTGACTATAACAATAATAATAATAGTAGTAATAGTAGTAGTAGTAGTAACCTGTTATGTCACATGAAGGACAAAGGCCTCCTACTAGAAAGTAGGTCTCAGTTCGCTAGCGCAGTGAGTTATTCCATAATAGGGTTGTTTAATAGATGTGTTCGTTGTGAGCAGTCTCAGTTCGACATTAATATGTCTTGTCTTTGGAATTTTACATCCCGCATTAAACACTACAATTACACTTTGCACATAGCCATATCATTATCATTATCATTAAAAGCGAGTGAAATAAAAACAATTCATTCAAAACTGACAGGACAGATGTTGTAAAACTTAACTGTCAATTTATGTCTGAACCAACAGCAATAGTTAATGAATTTAATAATTATTTTGCTTTAATGTTGCTAAAAGGTTGCAAAGTAAATTAAAATTAATAAATATGGAAAAGTTTCAAAAAAAAGCCAAAGTCTTGCCCCCACCAATTTTTTCCTTGCCTGTTTATGAAGGTGAGGTTTTGGGCCATAATGAAGGGCTTAAAAAACGAAAATCAAGTGGACTGGATGAATTCTTTAGTTTTTAAATGTGTTTCACATTCTTACTAGGACTGTTAACTTTTCTAATAAATCTGTCTCTTCCCAAAAGCCTAATATTTTTATTGCATATACTCATAAAACAATATCTATTGGTTTTAATTATACAGTGAACGCTGCTTAATGTAACTGTGGATAATGTTTTCAATCGGGTAACATTATCCCTTTTAATCAGTCCCGTCCAGATTAATACTGATACATTGGAAAAATGCTGTTTATTGTGATCAAATATTTGGTTTATGTTATCACATTTTCCTTTTTATGGCTTCATTTCGAGTAGGTACTGTACGTCATTCAAAATTTTGTTTATAAGGATTTTGTTTCTAATTGAACAGTATTGTATTGTACTGGAGGTAGCAATTCTGTTCTCAGCTCACAGGATGACCAGTTCGAGGGGGGTGGCATTACCTGACTTTCTCTTTTAAGCAATAAAACATGTTTCACCCCACAGTTAAGCTGTAGCTTTTGAATTATGAAGTGTTGACATGCACTCATGGCTAGTGTAAAATGAAAAGACTTGAATAGATAGGCAATAGATGTTTTGCTTCACAGTTTTCACCACAGATCAGTATAGACTTCCAAAAATACTCGTAACTGAGTATGGACTTGGTTAATAGACTCCTAAAGGAATGTAAAAAAGAAAAATTTAAAATTTTGTTTAAAAACTTTGTTGCTGGTTGAAAAAATAGATGCTAAAAGTCTATTACTCTATTAGCCTATGAGTAGTTCCTTGATTCACAGTTACGTATTATTTTATGAATAAATATCCTTCCTTCGGCTACTGTTTCAATTGGTTAATATTATCAGATTAGCTGCATCCCAAAATGATCACAATAAGCAGCATGCACTGTATATTAAACAAAAGTATATGTGGAAAATTTTATAAAAAGCTTAGGAAATATTGCTTTATTTACTTACCTAGCTGCACATGTTTCATTCACTTAGAATCAACTTCACAACACACAAAATGCTGTTATCACCAACAATCACCAAGATCACTTGCCCGACTTTCAATTGCTGCCATTCTTCCAGGTGTATTGCAGTGGTAGAAAGCAGTACTAAAATTTGGCAAGTTGTTTTGTGAGTGTCCAGGGAATTACTGGTTTGCTAGTAGTGGTAAATCCACAAATCTGGAAGAACTGAATTCATATTAGGTAGGCTGCTTATGGTGGTACCTATTTTTGCAATATAAACTTATACTTGTTCTTCGGTTTGGATTACCACAGAAGTTCCTGGAGACGAGGGAGTCATGTTTGGTTTACATTTCCAGAAGACATGTCAATTGTACAGTCGTACAGAATTTGAGAATTCTGTGTTAAAACAGGAGGATCTGTCTGATCAGTCATGTTACTCTCATACCCCGATGAATTTGGGATTAAATCCAAGTTGGCTCCAACCACTGTTGATGCTGCAGTGCAATTAAATTGTCGGCCAATCTGATTTCAGTCATTATTGGTGTGTTATTCTGAACCACTCTCGTGCAATCCCATCCTGTATTACACTGACACACAATCAGGTTTCTCATTAGTAATCCCACAGCTAAGTGCTACTGGTACTGAGAAGAGAATGTGTAACTTGAATTATACCAATCCTACTACGAAAGACACTGTACTGTAATAGAATGATGAGGAAGTCATTTCCAGCATTATCATGTGCAATTTCCTGAATTCCAATTATGTTGTTCATCCGTATGTTCCATTGGGAGTGAGTCCTTTGTCTTTACGATATCTCATCTCTACTGGAACACCTCTTGCGTGGTTTGTGCTTCCCCGGCTGAGTAAGACACTGTATTGTACTGAGCATGCATAGTGCTTGACACATTAGGATGAGAAAGTTTGGCTTCCTGCATTATTTTGTGCACTCATTTGACCTCTAATGTTGGAAGACAAACCATGTTGTTCATCTGGATGTGAGGTTGGCTGTGAGTCCATCATCTTTACCATACCTTCATCTGGCATGAAACAAGAAGAATTTGAATCAGAGTTCTCAAAATAATCATTCAAGACTGGTTTGACCGGAAGGATGACATTGGTCGCAACAGACGAATGTTGTTTGGCTTCAGCATTCTTTGCACTAGAACATGCATAGTTGTGAATGAAACTTAAAACCAGAGATTTGGTTTTGTTTTGTCTAGAGAAAGGTTTGTGGTGCATTTTCGTGTTCACTGCAACTTTCTCTGCCACCAAAGTAGAATCATTTGAATTGGAGTTTTCTTGAGGAATGTTATTTTCATTTAAATCTGATCTTTTGGAGGTCTCTCACTTGATTGTTGAAGATTTTTATTAAGCACAGTGTCCGTGCCATTGCCTTGGTGTTTCTAATGCCTGCGGAACGATCGTATGGTGTAGAAATTATCTGGATTGCCAGCGTTGATCAAAGCTGTCCATTCACATGCATGGAAATGCTGGACTTATCAATGGAGGGATCGCTTTGTTAGCATGGGAACTGTGGCTGGTTGTTGTTTTTCAGCCGCTGAAGCCATGGATGATCAATCTTAGGTGGTCATTCAATGTTACATTTCCCTCAGCCCACAGATGCCTGCTGACGTTTACTTCTGTAATATTAATAATAATAGTAATAATTAGGGCAAAACATTTGATGATTTTGCATCTCTTTTATATGAAGGTTAAAAGATAGCTCGAATATATAACTTATATATATAAATGTGTATCATGAAATAATTGATTGAATAAGGTCAATTTTTTGTATTTTTTGTCATTTTCAAGAGATAGGTCATTTCTTGGCAATTTTTAGGTAATGTTTCAGTGGAAGTAGAATGGAGCTTTTCATGTACAAATCATTACTTTCAGACAACAGGCAATCTTTTTACTTGAGAATCTCCGCCAAGTGTTTGTAGTTCATTTTCATTCAGGTCTATTGTAAATACCATAGCAATAAAGAATTATTTATCTCTTTTTAAATGGCACATATTTGCTAGGGGAAATTAAATGGGAATGCCAGTTCAGAAAGAATATTTTTTTTGCTAAGGGTGTCCAAGCAGTACTATAGATTTACTTACTTTTAGTAATTTTATAAATGTGATTTATATTGTAAATTCTGTCATCCGTTAAATTGGCTTTAGCAATTCATTACATTAAAAAAAAATAAATATAAGTAATAATGGGAAATTTATTGGTCATCCTTTTGAAATCATGTGTCATTGTTTTTTTACTATTTTTAGTTCGTAAATGCATTTTTTATTTTGCATTGTTTCACTATTTTATGGTCATTAAATGCCTTGCCCTAGTAAAAATTGTAATAACAATTGTAATAATAATTCAATCAAGTTACTAATATTTGCATTCTAAATTTGGTTGAGCTCTTCCTAGTGTAAAACTCCTCTGCAAACAAGACAATGAGTTTAAAGATGTGACTTGATTATTAATGATGGTTTCATGGGCTATAAGCCGAGTACAAAGACACATTGCATCCAATCTTTCGGTTGCCGACACCTCTACTTATCTGACCCACATTATTAACCTCTATTTTTCTCTTACTGGCCCTGATATGGACCGATTGCATCTTCAATGTTTTTACAATCAACAAAATTCCTTTATTCTGATTGGCCGATACACTACAACCCATTTCCTTCAATCACAAAATTTAATTTTCACTAAAAAACATATAAGCTCTCTTGTCCCTTATTCTACACTCATTTCCCTGAGGAAGGCCACAGAGATGTCAGCGACCGAAAGCTTGGACGCAATATATCCTTTTACTTGGCTTATAGCCTGTGAAACCATCATTAATAACTGGTTGTATATTCCAGTTAACCAATTAAATTTACTGTGCTAAGATGTTTGAAATGTTTGTTTATTTTCATGCAAGAAAATGCCAAGCTCAGGAGTTGGTAATTTACTTTAGTTTCACACGTTTCTTCAAAAGACAGAACCAAAAACGGGGGTTTTAATAGGTGATCAACTGTATATTGGTGGAATTGTACAGACAACACTGAGAAATAATCAGACACACAGTTTAGGTCAGCAATAAGAATGTAATGTTTATGTTACCCCGGTTTCAAGCAAGCAGGTACCCGTGGAATGAGACTACGACCCCGATAAATCTTTCTAGTCTCTGCTGTGGTGCCATATGGTCGCTCTATACAAGGAATTTGCCTGCCTTCTCTCAACAATGTACGTTAACTTTTAGTGGGAAAAGTCATATAACTTGCATTTGAATGAGACTGTAACTTGGCTGACCACTATCCAGTCTCAACTCGCCTCTGCTGCCGCAGTACGTGGAAACACAATTGACGCACAATAACAGTAGAAGTGGGGTATGCAGCGGTGAAAAATATTTTAATGATAGTACTAATGGGTTTATAATGTTAATAACGTGGTTGACGATGCTTTTATTAATTTTTTTATGATTCTACTTTTCTTAGCACTTTATTTAGGTAGACTCGGTCTCAAAGTCTACCCTCACACTATGCTACTGCTATATACAAATACTTATATTTTCGCATCTCAGAGATGACTTTGCCTGATACTGTTACTTTTATAGGACCTAAAACAGCCTATTTTGATGTCATGCCTTGTGCATGTTTTTCCTCTTATAAGTTCAACATTTGTACACTTGTTCATTTTTGTTATATATTCTACAGTTTATTTTTAATTCATATTGAATTACTAGCTCAGACTACAGTACATGAGAACAGTAATGTCTTGTCTTCAGGAAAACAATTCCTGTGGCTTTTCAGGAAAATTAATTGTTATTTGCCATTATGGCTCTTTCTGAGATTGTGTGCAGGATGGGAAAATGTCTGTCTGTGCGTCTTTATGCACAATAACTCAAATATGCTTTATCGGATTTTCATGAGACATGGTGTATACATTTATAATGCCCACGGCAAGAAGCCTATTTATTTTTCACCAAATCGATTGACTGGTACCAGAGTAATGACTAATTAAAGACCACATGCTTTTTAAATGAGAAATCATGACTATACTACAATGCTTCATTTAGTTATTGAGGGCTTTAACACCATTAAAGTCAGATGTTTGTTTATTTCATTCATCAAGTTGAAATGAGTACTACATGAATACTGTTATACTTACCAAAATAATTATCTGTCAATTACAGAAAATGTATTTTAATTCTACGTTAAAGTACTGTTCATACTAACATTATATAATTACTAGGCTTTATTTTCAATTCAATTAATAATATAATCAGGTAAACTGATGTAACAGAGTGCCAGAATGCATTTGTTTCATCAGTTATAATTGCAATTAAGATAATGCAGAAAATAAGTTTTTTTAAATTGATTTCAGATTTTAGCTCTAGATTGCTTCATTATGAAGAGCTTATGGAAGAACATAGGTCTAGTTTTTTTTATCAGATTAAAGTAGTCCAGCATCACCAGAACTATACAGATTTGTGATATCTTCACAAATGCACACTCACATAAAAATATTTTTAAAAAATACATGTCAAATTGGCCGGCTACCAGGGACCTCCACAATGCTTGGTCTAATGGTCTAGTTTGATAAGCATATGTGAAGGAATATGTGGGTAGTGTTATTTGTCATAGCTAACTGTATTACAACTTCCAAAGCCGTATATGAACACTGTAAAACAATATGTTGTCATGATAATTGATTTGCATTTGACAAATTCTTTCTAATATATTACCATAAAATAGGCACTAAGTTTGGCTTTACTCTGGTACCGGTCAGCTGATTTAGTCCAATATCAATAAGGCTTCTTCCCATGGACATTATAAATGTGTATACCAAGTTTCATGAAAATCCAATAAAGTGTATTCAAGTTAATGTGTGTAGAGACAAACGAACGGACAGAGACATACATTTCCCGTCCTACACACAATCTCATAAAGTACCATACTGGCATTTAATAATTCAACGTGATGATTGTATTGCACAAATATTAATTACACATCATAATGTTTGGTTATCAGATTAGCCATTTTTTCTCTGTGGATAGAATGGCAAATAAAATAGGTTTAATACTTTTATGTGCATTGAAGATTGTTTTAAGCAAAAAAAAAAAAAAAAGTCATGGCAGGGAAGAACAAGCCTCATGAAAACATGAGAGAGGTAAGGCCTTTAAAAGTGGAGAAAAAACCAAAGCCCTAATATGATAGGATGTATTTAATACATTTTGTGAAAAGTTCATTCAACTTTCAATCTGTAATATTAATATTGGACTTTATCGGTGTGTATAAAACTAACATGTGCAGTATTCGTAAATAGGTGTTGGCAGTCAGTAAGGTTATGAAGTGCTGGATTACATTGGGACGATTATGTGAAATCAGCAATTTGCAAATTGTGTATTTTCCTTAACTACAGACTCCCTACATTAAGAAAGATCTTATCAACAGTAAAAGTTAAAAGAACATGAAAAGGATGTAAGCAACAATAGGATGAGCACTGGTTTGTGTCGGCATATGGTAAAGAATAAACACCATATCGGTGAAACCAAGATTCTAAAACCTATAAGGGACCCTCTAAGAAGAAAAATGAATAAGGCTTGTAACATGATTAATAATAAGGAAATATGCCTCAACAACTACGAAGGCGATTTAGGTGATGAGTGGTTGGGCGTCATAAAAAGGCTAACTGAGGGAATTCTACGGTAAAGTTTCCAACACCCATGTGTTTTGGATGAAGAGAACGAATATGATATACCG
>CAXKWD010000001.1:16300184-16417246 GCA_964059195.1 Ectobius pallidus
TAAATGGCTAGTTTTAAGTCCCTCACATGCAAAACGATACTTATGTACACTATGGCTGATGATAATTAAAAGTGACTAACTGATTTTACTTACCCGCTTTTCTCACATTGTCCCTTCCTAAGTATTCCTACATTTCCTGAAACAAAGAGTATAATTATGTTAAAATTTACAGTTATTTTTGCAGTTTTAATAATTACAATTTTAAAACCAAACACAGGCCTGTTAGTATGTAATGATTGCACAAAATAATGATTGAAAATATTAATCTTCCTGGTATTATTTTCTTTGGGAATATATTTTTTCTCCAATTGGAACACAAAAACGTGCTGCTTATGTCAAATTTTATTAATATAGGAATTGTCTTTAATTGAATCTGAGAATACTAATTATATAACAAATATGCCTAGTATGATTTGTGAGAATAATGTTTTGAATAAATAAATTACAGTGTATGACATCAAATTAATGTACAAGTATTGTATATGAAGATTCTAGCTTGTATCTGCACTTGTATAATTGGTTTGTTCACAAAGCAGATCCATGACTGCTTGAGAATTTGTTGTACTGCGCATGTCCAGTCTGTGACTTACCCGTGATTTGCACTTTGCGAACGGTTACAAGAATTTGGAATCGATAGTTTCTGCGTTTAATCGATATGATATGCAAATAAAATATATATTTCCCTTTAACATGTTATACATGCAATATATATCGGCAATATAAACTATATTTTGGTAAACTTTTAATTATCTTCCACAGTGCTTTAGTTGGAAAAAAATATTTGGGGGAGCTCACCAAAATACGTAACATCAAATATAGAGTATATTTGCATGGATCTACCTAGAAACTGATCACCGCCACCGCCGCTATTCAAAATATCTCACCAAAGATGGTGCCTAAAATAGGGGTTAACCTGTAAACAACTTTCACCCTCGAGGCCTCAACTCCTACAACTGCAACCTTTTCTTGCATTCCAAGAATTCAGGATCAGTGAGAATCCTCTATTGGAAATGAAAGACAGAGACAAAGTTGCTGCATTATTTATACAGTGGAACATTTCTTCAATCTTCAATTCATGTCTGTGGAAAATATGAGATCTCCAATTTAAAAAAAAAAATAGAAATAAGGAACATTGAGCCAAATATTTCCCGAAGCACAGCTCCGGTGATCTCCGGCCCAACTAAAGCACTGATCTTCCATTATTCATACATATAAGTAGCCTTTGCTTATAAATCTGGCGCAATGTTATTGGAGGGAGGAGTCAGGCACGTAAAAATAGGTTACTGCGCATGTCTCTGATATCAATTCATGGTAGAGCCTGCAAACTTTTCTTATAGTACAGAAACTGTCCGTGAGAACACAGCGAACAGAAGACTGAAATCAGAATCACGGATTCTCGCTTTGCAAACGCGTGTGGAGAAAGAGCGCATGCACGAACGATGTGTTCCTGGTTTCTGAATGCTTTGTGAACAAACCTAATGTTATATGAATTTACGATATAATCCTATCCTTGGTTGGTCAACATTAACATATATATATATATATATATATGTTCAAATGCAGGTCCCACCTGAGGGGAACTTAAAAACACACTGATAAAACATAACCCCAAATGAGCTGATGATCAGTGGAAATTCATGAAGTACTAACTCAAATCAGCTGGAATAGCCTATTGCTTTAAAGATTTAAAACCTTTGAAGCAATATTCTTAGTATCGGGTTTTATTATTAATAACAACTGTTTGGATTTCAACGCTGGTCAATGACATTTCTCCCATCTTTGTTGGCTACATTACTTTAGGCTTTAAAGATGCACAACTAAACCTGATCATCGTCTGAGAAGTAAAGCATCATGTCTATTTTTTAGAATTGTTGTTTTGAGAGAAGCTATTATGTAACAAATTATACAAGTTGTTCACTCACTTGCTCCATTTTATGAATAACAGTGTAAGAGGCTGTTTAGTTAAGGTAAGTGCTCAAGCAACTTCCTATTCTGAACAAAATGTTTCAAAAGAGACATCCATGAGCAAGAGCATATGCTGTAGAGCCTCTAACCCATTGCTGAAGTGCATAGAATGACCACAAGCCGTGATATTGTAATTGTCACCGTTATATTTGAATACTGTGCTTCAACATGTGAAGCTATAACATCCAGTGAACAAAATACACCATGAAGATGACACTTTGATGTCGAAATACATATCCAAGAATTAATAACTCCAGGTATTCCATAATAGCATGATTCCTCACAATGGCATGTACACTAGTATCGCTGCAGTATTAACAGCAACACACTAAAAAAACATTTTTAACAACTGAACTAGAGTCAGAAGTTTTTATACAGTGACTATCAGGTTATAAAAACCATGTTTTATATTATAACTAGACCTGGGATTTTAAGGCAAATGCCTATTTCTTTCCTTATGAAATAACATGAATTTTTTTAAATATGTGGACGTATTATGATAAATCACTTACATTTATAGTTTTATAGTGCCCTAAAATGCCTATTTGGACCTTTAGAGCCCATTTTACTATTTCAGTGCCTAAAATGCCTATTTTGTACATTTAAAATAAAATTCAACTTCTGTAATTTTTACAATCTTATAATGGACTTCCCTAAATGAAAAGCAGAACAGCAAAGGTGGGTTTTTCACAGAAACGTGATTATTCCAAACAATTGTCGCTAAAGGAGTGCTGACTGACGGGGGAGGGGGAGGATTAAGGGGGAAGAACTACTGTATCAAGTCACCAGTGAAAGAACATCTGTTTAAGTGAATATAGTTCACGATGCCTAATTTTGCAGTTAATCCTGTTTAGAATAGGTATATAAACGTTTCTTGCAGTAAAAAAAAAAAGAGACCACGTTACAGTTTAAATGTATAGTGTAATATTTCAAAGTCTATTTTCTGTCTATCTACACATTTTAAAGCATATTTTAAGTGCCTATTTTCTTTTTAAAAGCCTATTTTAGGTGCCTAAAACTAATTTTTTAGAGCCTAAAATCCCAGGTCAACGGTAATTATAACAAATGAACCAGAGCATATTAGCCACAAGTGTTTATACAGTGACTATCAGGTTACAAAAAACTTGTGATTTGTGTGTTTTATATTATAACAATATTATATACCGGTATCTGTAACAAGCACAAATGTGCATTTCAGTTTGATTTGTTACTCTTGGCTTTTGCATATTCACTTACTGATCTGGTTCCCTTCTTACATATTTCTATATGATATCTATCACAAAACTGTTTACAAAGCTCACAGGTACACAACGCTGCTGGCTCATGATATGTTTTGTTCGTGCACACTAAATGTTGGATCGATGTATAGACAGTCTAGTGATGACATGTCGCATCTCAAAGTTTGCAGAAGTCCATGTTCGATCTATCATTGCCCCAGTAGAGTCGAAATCTGACCATATTTGTGACCTTTTTGTCAGCAGTGTTTTTCTCAGGTTTTCATATGCCTTGTAGTGGATTGTAGAAGAAATTTAATTCTTATGTCTTCTATTAAGTAAGATCCTCTTGCTGAAACATAAACCAGCCTTGATCTTGTGGATTTAGCTACAAAAATGGCTCTTTTGATATATATTGCTTTCACTCTCTCCATTGTAGATAGATTAGATTCTGTAAGGTATTCCCAGATGACTTCGATACCATATGTCAAAATTGGCAAGATTTTGGTTTCGAATAACCTCACTGCTGTTTCCAATTTTAGTGCCTGTAAATGCCTGATGCCATTTATTGCTAGAACTGCATGTGTAGCTCTTTCTTGAAAAAAAAGGCCACATGTCTGTAATGTCACGCCCAGACATTTGAAGTCAGGTACGACTTTGATAACTTTCCCATTAATACTGATTTTGGCATCGGCAGGAGCTTTCCCTCCATTTCTGAAGATCATCTCTGTCTTGTCCACATTAATGTTGAAATCATTTTCATTGCACCATTTTTCCATGTTGTCTATTGCTTTTTCCAGTTTTTGCAGGTTTTCTGATGTTACTACTATGTCATCTGTATATGCATAGCTGGATACCTCTTCCATCTTCTCTGTGATTCTTAGTACAGTTGAATTTGGTTAATTCGACGTTGGATAATTCGAAATATTGTATAATTCGAATAAATACATTCCCCTTGAAATTCCTACATAAATGTATGTTAAAAATTGCAATCAATTCGAATTTTTTAAGCTTAATTTGGATAAATCGAAGCCAAAATTTGTGTCATGTTAATGTTGTAAGGATTCCAAGAGTTCATTGCTTCCAGGAATTCCACAAGAATTCTCTATTTCGCTGAAGAACCCTAGTCGCTAGCAGCCAGCAGGTATCATACTAAAGTGTATTTTTAACCACCGTTATCTTCCTCCTGCTGAATAGATGTTCAATGGAATGTGAAGTTCATCCCCTCCGCTACAGTCTTGGAGGGATTTAACACTTCTGTGAAAATTTTAGTGTTCATTCTATCCTCCAAGTGTTACTGTGTTTGAAAATGTCAAAGCGTGGAGCATACACCAGTTCCTTTATTAAATTTAGGGTTACAGTTTTAGTGTGGAAAAGAATGGTTTCATTTAACATCCTAACAACAGGATGGCAGTCTTTAAGGTAAGATTCACTATACAATAATTATTATTTATTGCAATGAGTTTATTTTTAACACTTTTAAGGTATTTTCGTTTAAAAAGTCACAGTTTTGGTTAATTCGAAATTTGGATAATTCAACTTTTTTCTAAGTGCCCACTGTATTATAACAATAAATAGGCCTATACCAGTACTCAAACAGAGTAACCTATACTGCAAAAGCTCAGGTTACATATTTACAATTAAGGTTTCATCTTGTCTTAAGATTTTAGACCTATTAATAACTATACTGCACAGCCAAGGATCTCATTTTAACATTTTAAGGTTTTAACCTAACTTAAGAATTGTTTAATTATTTAATTATGTTAATAAAAAGTGTAGAAAAAATCCAGTCTTTTATATCACTGTAAGCTTGCAAATCTCAGGCCTGATTTTAATACTTTACAATATTGTGTAAATTGGTTCATTGTATTATAATAAATTATTGTAAGCTATTATGCAATACCCCTAGTTTTATTTTATTTAATTAAATTGATTTTGCTTTTTGTAATGGCAAGCTTATTGAACTCCTTAGTTTTTACCATTAATATGCCCACTTCTTTATTTTTGCCCATATACACTGCTTTGCTAAACTTCTCCTTACATTCTACTTTTTCAAAATCTTTGACTTTGATGTCTATTTCATTGCCCATCTCTTCCTTGAAACCTCTGATAATATTGTTTCTTTTCTTATCTTCTTCCTCATTCTCTAATGCTTTTGAGTATCTAGCTTCCTAATTTCTTACTTGTTTTGTTGACCCTACTTATGAACTTGTCTTCTACTGCAGAGCATTTTTCTTCTACTGTTTTATCTGAATGTATTTCCTGTTTCAGAGGAGAGATGTCATTTGGTCTCATCTCTAAAATCTGCATTTTACCTGTTTATTTCTTCGATTTTGTTCAAAATATCCAAGAGCATAACATACTTTATAAGAAATTGAGTGCAATACAGCTGTAGCCTATGATTATCTCAAGTCAAGGGTCTGTTAATAGAGGTTAAAGAGTATTTTTAATGGATGTTATTTGTCTGTAATATAGAGTGACCACCTTAAAGAGGTTAATTATTACATGGAGTTTCACATTAGAGTTCAATCGCTATTGCAATCTGTTGTGTTGCTGAGTCGTATATGGGAGTGAAGGAAAAAGTGCTATGTATATTATAATATTATCGGTAATAGGTAAACAGCATGTGTACAGATAAAATGGATGTGTATGTAATTAAATTAAAATAAAATGCCTTCAGCAAATCACAAGGTTGTGAAGGTTTGAAAACACATGATCCACTGAAGGCAATTTTATTTTAATTTGACTACATATACGTTGTATGGTGGAAATCAGGACCAAACAAGAAAGTTTATTAAAATGGGTGCGGATACAGTAGCGCATAGAGCCAGAGTAGACCTACTTGTTGTAAGAAATTCCAAAAGTAAAGGGATAAAATCAGTGGCAAGATCAAGGCAGAAAAGTGCCATGGCACTTAACATTACTGTGATCTTGCTAGCACTCCTGGTAACTGGAGAGATAGAAATGAACCCAGGCCCCAACACCAAAGCCAGAAGCAGCAACCGTATCTTGGAAGACAAAATAAATGAGGCATCGGAAAGATTCTTGTTAGCTATAGACTCTAAATTAGACAAATTGCAAGCTAATCGGAGCAGATTAAGAGTGGAAAACAAGAGGGTCAAAGAAGACATAGAGGAAATAAAGAAACAAATCCTAACAGCAATTACATTAGATAAAGAAGCAAGAAGAAAAAAACATAATTATCTTCAGGATGGAAGAAATCACATATGAAAACAAAATGGGATACACGTAACAGTGTGTTGCAACTATTCTTATCAGAGTTACATGTAAACTTATTGGAATTTCACATTGACTCAGTATATTAGATGGGAGGGCAGAAGCGCCGATGGCCTTTGTTAGTTAAATTCGCTAGTCAAGTGACTAAGGGCAATAATGAACAGAACTGAACTACTGAGAAGATACAACCCAAAAATTGATCATGATTAGGACTACGATATGGTATTGGAGTTAGCAGAAGAGAAACTATTGAAATACATGGTGGAAGCAAGACGAAATGTCCTCATTCATGACAAATTCAAGATCTACAGAAGAATATATGATTTGGAATATTTTAAGAATAAAATCTAAATCAGCAGAAAGCAATAGTGGACAGTGAAAAAAGTGATTGGCCTGAGGTGAGGAGTCAGCCAAATTCAGACGGTCATTCTCCTACATTTATGCAGGAGGAAAAAGTGTACAACCCTGCAAAATCAGGAAGAGTTCACAAATCAAATGGTCATCAACCCGACTGCTTACGTGATCTGGTGATATTAAATCTATCGCAACCTGACTGGTGAAATCCTAGATTAAATAATGTAATCTTCTTTAGCAGGCAAGTATTTTCTATAGATATTTTGTTGAGTATCATCTTTTTGCATTCCTGAACTTAGCATACATACCTTCAATATTAAAACCAAATCTTAATTTTTTTAGGCAAGTTCTCTAATGTAGGTCAGAATATTTTTAATTTAGTTTCTACTTCACAAATACCATAATTCAGTTTATTTAGGGAAGAGTGTTTTCTCCAGTTATAATCATCAGTCCCACTTCCTCCTTAAACATTTGATTGCTAAAATGTTTGAGAAAACACTCTTTTTCTCTATTATTTAGGAACTATAACCATACCGTAGATATTAACAACTATATTTCTCATCAGAAAATGTCTTGTTAAGTCTTCATGTCGTGTACTTTTAGTCTTCTAAGGTTGCGTTGTGATGGCATCTGGTGTGGAATCTGGTTGAGCAGTTCATTTTGATGTTGCAGGAAGGAATGATGAAGTCTATTGTAGCTCTTGGAGTCGACTTTAATGATTTACAGATCATGGTGGTGTCATTGCAAACGTACCAAGGTACATCTGCTACTAACCTCAGAACCTGGTTCTGGATAGTTTGAATTCTTTTCACCTGGGAGTCTGAAGCTGAACCCCAGACAGCGCGTACATACATCCACATAGGATTTATAATGAAGTAGATCATTCTCTTGATGTGTAATGGTAATGTACTTTTAAGGAAATGCTTTAGCTGGTGGATTCTATTTCTGAGTTGTTTTATGATCATTTATGTGATGCTTCCAGGTTAATTTGCTGTCTAAGATGAGTCCTAAATATTTTACTGTTTATGGGCAGGGAACTTGTTCTCCTTGTAAAATAATGGCATAGTCTGTAGTCTTGCGTTTGTGTGTAAATTTGATGATCTTCAATTTTTTTGGGTTCATTATTATTTTCCGTTTCGTGCACTAATTGTCGATATCCTGGGTAAATGTTTGTAGTTCCATTGCAGCTGCTTGGCATGAGCCTGACATGGTGACATCATCAGCAAAACTGCGCTATTTTAACTGAATCACTTTGGAAAGGCTGAGATGTAGATGAGGTAAGAAACTTCTCTATCCTTGTGGTACTCCTGCAATTATGGATCTAGATGGTGATTGTGAGTTCTCGTATTTTACAGACAATGTTCTTTTCCTGAGGTAGGACAATATTATTCTGTGCATGGTATCTGACAAAATAGGTTTAATTTTGTGGAGTAGTCCTTCATGCCAGACTTCGTTGAACACTTTTGTAGTATCAATGAATAAACCAAGGCAAACAGATTCATTTTCATAGGTATTTAAAATGGAATCTACTACTCAGTAAAGCTGTTGAGGATAAGAGTGACCAAGCCGGAATCCAAACTGTGTGGTGTGACATAATTGAACGTCCATGCACCAACAGAGGATAAGCATGATGATGATGACAAGGACAGTTTTTATGAGGAAATAAAATGAACATTGGTCAGTTTCTGGCATATCACATTAAAATTGTACTATGAGATTTCATTGCGAAAGTGGGAAGGGACAATATTTTCAAACCCACGATTGGGAACAAATGTCTCCACTTGCAGAGCAACAACAATGAGGTTAGAAGAGGGTCTGCGAGCTGGTACTCACCTAAAGCATTCCCCTTGCATTACCCCTTCCACGACCCTTCAGCGCACCTCTTGCATAACATACGGAGCGTGGAATTAGACAGTGGTGTACGCTATCTTTTGCTAACTGCTAAGGAGTATGGCACAGCAAAAGAAAAGCGATTCATTCCGTCAGGACTGGGGATTAGTAGATACAACAAAAATGAAATTAAACAAAATGAAATCTCGTTTTGTTTGATATTTTGTGTACCAGTTCACTTTATTAGGCTACATTTCAACATCAGACAAAACTTCAATACGAAGCATGCCAACTAGTATGAAAGTATTGTTTACTCACTGTAATAAATTAGGCTACAAAATTAACTTGTCATTAATGTTTAGCTGTGACAAATAATTGCTTACTAATAAATGTAACAATCAGCTTAATGTGATGTTGTGTTAACATTAGAATATCTTATGACAAAATTGGATATTATCTATTGTAGAAGATGACAGGAAATAGTTGAGGAGCATCGTTTCAAAACGTATTAAGTGCACTAAAAAAAAGTTGTACATAATACGCTTTGAACCAGTCATTCCCGTGCACATAATATGATTTGATCCGATACATCAACTTTGACAGTGAATTAACACGGGATAGAACATAAAATGTTCCATTCTGAATTGATAGCGTTAAAGAGCGCTTAAGAAATAGGGCGAAATCGTATCAAACTGTATTTTGACCAAGAGTGCACTTAATACGTTTTGAAACGATGCTCCTCAGTTGTTAGAAAGTCTAAAAAGGCAAAACAGACAAATTCAAACAAGATAGCATGATCACAGCAAAACAATCGGTTCGTGTCAGCTACTGCATTTCTAAATATATTACGGAAAAAATGAAACCATTCACAATAGGGGAGAACGTTTAACTTAGTAAGTAGACTACTACCACTTATAGGTCCTACTAAAACTTGTGGCAGTGACATTCAATTTATAAGATCGTGTCAAGTTTTTGGTGTTGCACCTCATGCTCGTTGATGCCACTGCAACGCCACTGATGCGGAATAGAAACCTATTGCATGTGTTTAGTACTGCAGAGCATTGACGTCACGTTGTTTACATGGACAAGAAGTGGAAAGAAGCTGAAGTCTCATTTCTCCTACAAGTTCAGCTCACGGTGCTTGGGAATATCTATGGTGGATTGTTGGGTTAAATTTCTCACACCTTACAGTCGATAACCATTTCCTTGACAGTTCAGGATTTTGAAGAGAAACCTAAAATGGGGGCAAATCCAAAAACAGGGCGCACCTTGGGATAGTGGTATCCTGCCTGATCCACCCAAAATGGTGCACTTTCTTATATACCACGATCTAGCGAATTCTTCTGTCCTCATATTATGTAGAAACTTTGATTGGATGTTGGAGGTGTGACGTCATATCGCTAGACGACTGGAGACAGGGTGACAAACCTCGTGGGAAGTATAATGACAGTATACAAGGTCAGTTGGTACAAGGAACTTGCGACAATATACAAGGACAGTTGGTCATCCTTTTTCGCTAAGAAACAAAATACACCACACAGTCTATGAAAATGTGAATATCGAATGGGCGGAGCTTAAGGGTAACCTGTTTTTGGATTTCACCTAAAATGGTGTTTTTCCATTATTTCAAAGGACATGTGGAAACACAAAGATTCCCTTACCACAATAGGCTATAATAAGAAAATTACGAACTGTTCCAATATGTATAATAACCTCTCTGTCATTTTCATTCCCTAGTAGCACACTTCGTTGGCCCAACGGAGGGATTTGGTTGGCATGGAAGGGATATGTTGGGAAAAGGTTGGTTGTAATTCCCTCGGTTTTGCCAATGGATTTTTTGGCTGGCTCACGCGCTTGTCCTACTGTTGGCGTTTCCAACCAATAGGGCTGTTGCCCCAACAATACATTTCGTTGGCTAAGCCTCCGTTGGCGTTACCAACCAATAGGATTGTTGGCCCAGCAATACATTTCGTTGGAATATAATCGCATTTATGTTAAAATTAAAAAGTGTTGAAATAACATTATAAGCGTTAAATTTTCATTTCCTATAAAATAAAACAGTGTTAATTCATTAATTATTCGAGCTCTTTGTGCGCATTACATGCTAAAAATTTACTTCTCCACCTCTTCCTGCCAGTCTTTGGCAATTTCCGGCTTAGTTCGTAGGTGATCACGTAGACAATGAAGATACAACGGTTATTCGCCATCTTGATATGTTGAAGAATCTGAATGGTGTTTTTACTTCTATTAATATTAGGGCCCTTTATTTGTTCTCTGAAAATAACGTTATCATATATTCACATCAAATATTCAAAATATGAGATGTATATCCCGTTACTGACCCCGAACACGAGCTATGCTCATGCGGGGCAAATAATACTCTTTTCAAATTGTACAAATTGTGTGTATATTATTTGTATTTGTAATAATTTTGTATCAATTTGTATTTTTTAATTTGCAATAAAAAAATTTGAAATTAAAAAAAAAAAAATTGAAATATCCTTCTTACTATTTATCATGTATTACACATCTCTGTAGTAAATAGGCAAGAAGAATTCTCGATTTTTATTGCAACGATCACTAATGGCGTAGTGGTTAAATCGATAGACTATAACACTAACGGTCCCGAGATCGAATCCCCATAGGTGCGAATTTTATACGATAGGAATAGGTAGGTAGGGTGAAGGAGAGAAGGGAGGTGAAAGGGAAAAGAGGAGGAAGAGAGGAGAAAAGGGATGAAAGGGAAAATAAAAAATTAAATTTTCTGTGCTTCTAGTATTTCCGCCAGATGTCTCTGCGCTGCTAGTAGTTCCACCATTACCTAATAGATGTCTCCCAACTGTTGGGATTTTGTTGTATATTGGTTGGCTACAGTTGGCAATTGGTTGGATAAAACGCTCCTTGGCAACGGAACCCCGACGGACATTTCTAACAGTTGACCAACGAAACATGGCGATCATTTCCCAACATTGGCCCAACGATCTGTGCTACTAGGGTTAATCATTATAATATACCAACTTTAAAATATAGGTAAGTCAAATAATAAAACATTCCTTAAAAAAAATTAAAGTTGCGTGTTCCATTCCAAAATACAACACCGCTCCTTGCCCGCTCTAACCTATAATTTGTATTACTTACCGTAGGCCTACTTGGGAAAGAAATCCCCAAATCCTTCTTACGATTTGTGCAGAATTATGCAGCATACACGATCCTTTTAGTAATCCCAGGAACACTATAAAACACACGGCGAAACAGGCCTTCAAATTCTAACCAACCCACGTGTTCTGCGATATTGAAATGTATCCGCATTAATAATCACCGTATTACAACTCACTACACTTCACGTAATTACGAAATAACACACAATGGCAATAACAAAATGAACACAATTGCTGTTAACTTCAAAGCTATTGTTTCGTAATTGTAATATCGAAAATGAATCTTTGACATTCAGAAGCACTTGTTACAACACAAAACTCCGAAGACGACGGATGCGCGAGTCGTTCAATTTTAGCCGCCGCTAAAGCGCATATCGTGAGCCGGCAGGGTACAACTACCAGCGCCTCTATCAGCAGAATGTTGCGAACGAGTCAGTTTGCCACATTGAGCTAGAATTTATACCTGGAGTTAGCACTACAGCCTTTCCCCTGTACTAAGAAGTGAGGCCACTTTTTCGACTAGACTCGCCCGGAAACTATGGCAAGAAACTATTTGTCTGCTCAATACGAAACGTCAAATCGCCTTTCTTGTATGGAATTATCACATGTTTGGTTTTGGAAATTGAAGATATTGTTGACGAATGACTGTAAGACAGTTCTTCTTGCATGCATTCTAAGAATAATTAATATTAATATATTTAAAGTATGCCATTATTATAATTAAGATTAATATTAATACGTATGTTTTTACGTGACTTCTGTCGTTTCCATACATGTAGGCCTAACCGACAAAATATCATGTATTCAATACTACACTTATTACATTAAATTAGTATTACGTTGAAATCTTTAGAAATTGAAATATAGGCTATTGTTCTAATTCAAAATCGTCATCATTCATTTTAAGTGTATTTTATTGTGATAATAACGTTTAATACCATATTTAGTAGTTAATCCTTAATCCAGATGTTAGCAATTTTTAGGATAGGCCTATATCATAATTCAGGTAGGATGGCAATGCATGGAAAAATCGAACTAATAAAAAAACACAACAATGGGCAGACTTAGTTTTGCATAAAAGAATGAGCTGAGGTAGGTAATGATTGAAACTGATTAACTTAGATTAGAAGTATTTGTAAAAGGCTCTCATGTGTAATCTATTTAATAAGTAGATTAAATCTGGGAGCAATAATTACAGACACAAATAATATTAAGGCCGAATTTAAGTGTAGACACAAATCAGGAAATGGTAGTTTTTATGCGGGTAAGAAACTCTTAACTTCTCGTCTAATGTCCACAAATCCAAAAATAAAAATTTATAATACAATTATCCTGCCGGTTGTATTATATGAGACATTATGTGAGACATGGTCGCTTACTCTTCGCGGAGAACAAAATCTGAAAGTGTTCGAAAACAGGGTGCTTAGGAAAATATTTGGGCCTAAGAGAGATGAAAATGGGGACTGGAGAAAACGGCTTGATGACGAGCTTCATAACCTGTACTCGTCACCGGATATAGTAAAGCTAATTAAATCATTGAGGATGAAATGGGCTGGACTTGTTGCACGCATGGGGGAAGAAAGACATATTTAAAAAATATTGACTGGGAGACCCGAAAGGAATATACCACTTGGAAGACCTAGACGCAGGTGGGAGGACAATATTAGGATAGATTCAAGGAAAGTAGGATTTGCGAGTGATGGCTGGATGGAGTTAGCACAGAATAGGGTTGAATGGCGGACTCAAGTAAGCGGGGCAATGAACCTTCGTGTTCCATAAAACATAATATTCATATAGCTTGCTTAGGAATTGTCCATTGCCATAGAGTGAGTAAGTAAGTAAGCATCTTCAGATTATGTAAAGACTGCCTAATATGCATTTTTTCAGAGCATAATAAGGTGTGATCTAGTAGTAGCCTATGGGGAAATGGTGTAGGAATTAATCAAGTATTAGTTATCCAGAAAAAGCATTTAGAATAATAACCAATGCTAAAAAAATAGAGCATTGCAAACCACTATTTATTGAGACAGGCTTACTAACAATAATAAATTTGTATATTTTTTATGTCTTGTCATTAGTAAAATATAACATAAAAAGCTATGAAACACGAAGTTCTTATTTATCAGACCAGAAATCAAAATAAATTTGGGACATCATATAAAAAATACCATATAAACTTCAAGAAATGTCCCCAAATTTGTTTTCACAAAAAACTATTTTCCTAGCTTTAAAAATCCTTTTTTATAATGTTGAATAATACTTAGAATCAGATTTACAAATAGAATAGAGCAACTTAGCGTAAGTAATTACATGTGTAATCTTGCAAGTATATGTTGTTCATTTAGTGTCACTTGGGTTATGGCATTAGTATAACTTAGAATAATAATTTTGACTAATGTAATTAAGTTTGTAAGATTATAAATATTCATAGCTTAGATTCTTAAAGATGTGTATTGATGTAAATAGCTATAATGTGACCGATTGCAGTTGGTACTGCCTAAAAGTGTAATCAAATATCAAATATATTTTAATTTCTAAACATTTCAACGTAATATTAATTTAACGTAACTCTTGACAATGAAACGAATAATTATATTCAAATATCACACTTAACTAGCAAGGAATAAAATAGTTTAAAACATAAGAATCTGGGCCCTAGTAATAAATGTTGTATTGAATACGCGCGATTTTGTCGGTTAGACTTACATAATGAAAGAGAAGTCACGGGTAAAACCATTCGTAATGATAAAAATAAATTATTTGGAGTTAAAGGTAAGGTAATGTTCACTCTATCGCAATAAATTTTCAGGCATATATGCCTACTTGACATTTCTTGCTGAGCAGACAAATAGCTTCTTGCCAGATTTTCCAGGCGGAGCTAGTCGAAACAGTCGGCCTCACTTGCTGTGCTGGACTCCTAACTCCAGTTCTATTCTAGCTCAATGGTTTGCCAATTCCCATAAGCGGGCGGCAAATTTAAATACAGGATTACCTCTAGATTTTCTAGGAGGCGGCTTTTGAATCAGTTTTCGAGAACTGTGGCAGACATTTCGTCATGGCTGTCTGCTTTGCAGTCCCCAATGTTCTCTACTAACAAATGAAGGCAATTGTCTACCCACCCCTCACTGCCCCCACGCGTTTAACACCGTGCTTGGCTCACGATATTGGTGCCATTAGTAAACAATTACAAGTTCCGTCATCCCAGCCTTTCTTCGTAGCATGATGAATCTCGAACCACGTTAATTATATTTAAAATATTCGTACATCCGAAAAACCTCACTACGCAATTTAACGGATGTGGTCAATACACTTGTGCCGCTAGGCTTGCGTATTCCATCGCCATCTGTTTTTCCTTAAAGTAGGCCTACGGAAACAAAATCCAAGCTTTTTATCAGCTGTCGTAGTGTACTAAGAAAGAATCACACACGCTTTTCAAGTGTTTTAGTAACTCCTCAGTTATTTATGACTGTCCTTTAATTAACAAATTAAATAATAATAATAAAAAAAATCTTGCACACTTCACCTCTAATCAAACCACAACCGAAGTTATCGATTTTATTTAATTTTATCCTCTTGTTAACAGGTATTTTCGGAGCTACAATTTTTCTTACGGCTTTCCTGTTCAGTTAAAGAAAAACACATTACCCTTTCCTATACTGTTTGTGGGAACATATCCATATGCATTACACACTAAATTCTGGTTTTGTTTATTTCAAGTTCGAATCACCTTTCTTTTCTTCGCCGAACAGCTTAGGCTACAGGCGCCGAATCACTGGTGCTTGGTTGAGGATCACTAATGAGTACTGGCGTTTAGTTCATGATTTTGAGGCAAATTTATTTTAAAGTTTGGGAACTCCTTCAGAATAGCACAGGCAGCTAACAGAGAGATATGCTCCGCCATTAGTGACCGTGACCCTCCGAGCCCAGCTCAACACAGGATCTACAGGACGAGATATCTACATCTACATCTACAGTGGTAAAATTTCCTATTGTAGAGGAGATCCAATATGGGACATACGGAACCCCTCGCTATTGGTATATTGCTGCTAAATTAATATCACTGTTCCTAACCTAACATAACTTGTCACTGACCAAGAATTTACCTGTCTTAATTTACTTACCACAATGAAGAATCTTTTTCACCGTCCCACACCTTTCATACACTAAGTAGTTCAATCCTTTAGTCTGTAATAATTTATTAAGGTACTGGAAACTCCTACTAATACTGCTTTTATTCGTCATCCTCTAGTTACCGTCGTTATTATGGATATGTTTTTTCGTATGGGATTACGAAAAAATACACTGGCGCTGCCTGTCGTATCGTTTATCTGCAGACTTCAATCGGCATGTAGCCATGTTTGTAATATTCCCGACATTGCATGCTGGTGCCACTCGGTACGGCCCGGATGAGTCGGCATTCGCGTTGTTCTGAAACTTAGCGCAAGTTTGATTCCCAAGGCCTCCACATTTTTAAAACAAAGTTAATTCCAAATACAATAATGTATACACTTCACAAAGTACTATCAGAAACCGAACAATAACAAGTCATGTTAATTAGTTAGTTTACGCCCCTCCAAACTTTGCCAATAGCGAGGCAAGAACCTAAGCAATACAAGTATTCCGGAAACATAAGATTCAGTTGCGACATACACTTATTCTCAAATGAAATCATTATGCTTAGCCAAGAGAAAACTGTTCAAATCTTACCTTATATAACTACAAAGATGTTGACGAAGCCTAGGTTCCATATTCTCGCAACAAAATGTCTTCCATACCACACAGGCAAACATTCATAAATGACGCAATACACCGTCTCAAGTCATGTGATATGACGCCTGCGCACATTGTGAGTATACTGAAAAATGACATTGTGCGCATACGACGCGCAGCAAAACTGACGTGTGCATGCGTCGTGGTAGGCCTACTTGACAGCTCATGGAGATTGACCTTGGGAACAAACCTAATATTCCGAACGTCTTGTAATATTATTATTACTTAATATTCAATACTACGTTAACATTTCCTAGAAGTTCTAATTTTTATTGCTTGAAGAAATAATTCTATATCAGAACATTGACGATAGGTACTTACACAACAGGATAACTCAGCAGCATTGTATTTGTATTTTTTTAATAGTTGTATTATAAATTTTGTATTTGCGTTGTGAATTACTATAATAATTAGTTAATATTTAAGTTGTATAGACCTACTACGTAAATAAATTTTCACATTGTACATATTGCTTATAACTGTAAATTCATATTCATATTTGTAATTACATTGACGCGTACCGATGGACTGAATAAAATAAAATCAAAACCCCTCACTGCCCCCCACCCCCGCGTTCAACACCATGATGCCCTGGGCTCTCGATGTTGGTGTCTTAAGTAAACAGTTACAAGTTCCATCATCCCAGGCTTTCTTCACAACGTTATGATTGTAGAACCACGTCTCATATAGATACACACACAATCAGACACCCTGACGAACGCAATTTACGGACACGATAATTAAATTTGTACCGCCAGGCCACGATTCCACCACCGTCTGCTTTTCCTTGAATACAAAAACCAAATCCAAGCCTTCTTATTAGCTGTTGTAGTGTACTTTTTTCGTAAAGAAAATCAAACACGCTTATCAGGTTTTTTAGTAACTTCTCAACTGCTGATGACTGTACGTTCATGTGGGGGGAGAAAAAAAACTTGCACACTTCACGTCTCATGATATCGCAGCCAAGTTATAAATTTTATTTAAATTTATCCTCTTGTTACCCGGTTCTTTTCGGCGTTATTTGTATAATTTTTCTTACGGTTTTCCAGCTCAGTTTAAAAAAATGTTGCTGTCTCCGAAACATGGCCCTTTCCTATACTATTTGTGGTAACATATTCACATACATTAGGCTACACACTAAATCCTGACTTGGTTTACTTAAGTTCGAGTCACCTTTCTTTTCTTCGCCGAACAGCTATGGCCGTCGGATCACTGGTGAGTGCTGGTGTTTAGTTAATGATTTTCAGGGAAATTTATTTTAAAGTTTTGGAACTCCTACAAAATAGCGTAGGCAGCTAACAGAGAGATGTGCTCCGCCATTAGCGACCGTGACCCTCCGAGCCGCGGAGGCGCAGTGGTAAAATTTCGCATTGTAGAAGAGATCCAATATGGGACATACTGAACCCCGCGCTATTCAGTATATTGCTGCTAAACTAATATCACTGTTCCAACGTAACATAACTTGTCACTGACCAAGAATTTATCTGTCATTATTTACTTGCCATAATGACGAATCTTTTGACCCTCCCACACCTTTCATACACTAAGTATGTCTGTAATAAGTTTAGTCTGTAATAATTCCATAAGGTACTGGAAACTCCTACTATTACTGAACGTATTCGTCGTCCTGTATTTACCATCGTATTATGGATATGTTATTTCGTATGGGATTACGAAATAATACACCGGCGCGCCTGTCGTGTCGTTTAGCCGCAGCCTTCAATCGGCATGTAGCCATGTTTGTAATATTCCAGACATTGTATGCTGGTGCCACTCGGTACGGCCCGGCTGAGTCTGCATTCGCGTTATTCTGAAATTTAGCTTAAGTTGATTCCCAAGGCCTCCACATGATTAAAACAAAGTTAATTTCAAACATTCACAAAATACTATCACAAGCCAAACAATAACACGTCATGTTAATTAGTTTCATCGATGGGAAGCTAGTGTTAACACTGAAGACAGAATATTGCAACGTTGCTTTTGTTTTGGAGCGGAAACAGAGTACCCCACCCCCGACTTGGTCAGATCAAGAATCATAAACAAACACCAACTTAATGACTCATTCGTTTGAAGCCGCTTGGATATACTAGCCTACTATAATAAATTATGCTCCGCCACATGCAACCGTCCCCTCTGTATTCACCATCGTGTTATGGGTGTGTTATTACACAGGCGCGGCGTGTCGTTTAGCCTAAAAGTCATGACTACTCGACCATCTGCAGAGTTCAATTTTCACATAGGCATGTTTGTAGTATTGACGTCATTATAGACTTGGTCCTACTCGGCTGAGATGGCGGTCATATAAAGTTTAGCAGTTTACGCCACTACAAATTTGCCAACAGCGAGGCAAGAACCTAAGCAATACCAGTATTCCGGAAGCATAGTATACTGCGTATCAATATTCTCAAATGAAATCATTATGCTTAGCCAAGAGAAAAATGTTTAAATCTTACCTTATATAACTACAAAGATGTTGACGAAGCTTAGTTCCCATATCCACGCAACAAAATGTCTTCCATATCACACAGGCACACATTCACAAATGACGCAATACACCGTCTCAAGTCATGTGATGTGACGCCTGCGCACATTGTGAGTATACTGAAAAATAACATTGTGCGCATACGACGCGCAGCAAAACTGACGTGTGCATGAATCGTGGTAGGCCTACCTGACAGCTCACGGAGATTGACCTTGGGAACAAACCTAATATTCCGACCGTCTTGTAATATTATTAACTTATTACTTAATATTCAATACTACATTAACATTTCCTAGAAGTTGATTTCTATTGCTAGAAGAAATAATTCTATATCAGAACATTAACGATAGGTACAGTAGGTCAAATAAAAAAAAAACGTCGGGACTCGTATGCAGTTAAAATCAAAGTTTTAACGCATTAGTTCACAAGTTTCTTATAAAAAACACAAAATACAGGTCATTTTCGGAACATATGAGGCCATGCGACAGGAGGGAAAAAATGAACAACGCGGAAAGCGCAACACACGATATTCAACTTAATGTATTGTCATAATTCATTTTGCTTTGTGTCATCGCCACATAAATTGCTAACGTGAGAGAAAGTGTAGTTAGGGCTGTAATTGACCTGCATTTTTCGGCCTCTGAAGCAGCGAGAAGGTTCCATATTTATGAAAGAGCAGCTCAGAGGTGGGAACTTTACTTTTATGCGACCGGTAGTTTTCATAGCAAACGTGGAACTGGCCGGACGCGTATTTCGATGCTAGGTTGGTGGCAGAAGTTGAGCGTAAGTTATTGAATTTGCACTAGAAGTACCGGTATTATGAAATAAAATCTTTAAAAAATTGCTCCTTGAATAAACATATTCCTCGCGAATCTATTAATTATTAATATTATAAAAATTTGCAACCAAGAATATGGCGGATTTGAGGCATATAGCCACAGCTTTCTATACATGTTTGTTTTGGAACAAAACTGACTAAATAATCAAGAAAATACATGGATAGACAAGAGGCGTGTGTGAACCTAACCTTAAGTCTTCCTGTACATGCGCATATGCTCGTTCGTGATACTTAATCAAATACCGCCCGAAGTTTTTTATTTGACCGACTTTACTTACACAACAGGATAACTCAGCACCTTTTTATTTGTATTCTTTTAATAGTTGTATTATACATTTTTTATTTGCGTTGTAAATTATTATGATTAGTTAATATTCGTGTTGTATAGGCCTACTATGTAAAGAAATTTTCACATTGTACATATTGCTAATAACTGTAAATTAATATTCTTATTTGTAATTATATTGACGCGTCACATAAAATGTAATATGTTCCGATGGACTGAATAAAATAAAATCAAAATCCCCCACTGCCATCCGCGTTCAGCACCATGATGCTCTTGGCTCTCTATGTTGGTGTCTTAGGTAAACAATTACAAGTTCCATCATTACAGCCTTTCTTCGCAACGTTATGATTGTCGAACCACGTCATATATATATACACACACACACACACACACAAACAATCTGACAAACCGAGGAACGCAATTTACGGACACGATAAATAAATTTGTACCGCCAGGCCACTATTCTTGTGGATTCCATCACCGTCTGTTTTTTCTTGTAGTACAGAAACCAAATCCAAGCCTTCTTATTAGCAGGCTTTAAAACTTAGTGCCCGATCGAATATGTTAATAGCAACCGTACTGTACAGACTTTGCTCGGCGTATGCCCTAGCTACCATATGCTAGTTCACGTGTTAGTAAACAAACCGAAATACAGATATAGGAAGACCACAAAATAACTTCTCATTATCTAAACTCACATTACAAGCATGCAAAACGGTACTTTCTCCTGTTTGTGTATAACAGTCCCTCCCAAATGTTTCAATATATTTTTGCGTTTTAGAACACTTTACTTTCGGCATTCCGAACACGTATTATAAATTTAAACACGCACAATGACAAGGTACACTGTTGACCGATTTGAGAGGCACCGTACTACGACTGTCTTATCAGCCTACGCAATCACCCTCCACCCCCTATACTCAGGTTGTTGGTAACCGGAATCAACTCCCTCTGTGGGTTCGGGCACTAAGTTTTAAAGCCTGCTTATTAGCTGTCTTAGTGTACTTTTTTCGTAAAGAAAATCACACACGCTTATCAAGTTTTTTAGTAACTTCTCAACTGTTGATGACTGTACGTTCATGTCGGGAGAAGAAGAAGAGAAAGAAAAAAACTTGCACACTTCACGTCTCATGATATCACAGCAAAGTTATGAATTTTATTTAATTTTGTCCTCTTGTTACCCGGTTTTTTCGGCGTTACAAGACCACTTTGTACAATTTTTCTTACGGTATTCCAGTTAAAAGTTTAAAAAATGTTGCGGTCTCCGAATCATGTCCCTTTCCTATACTGTTTGTAGTAACATATTTACATACATTAGGCTACACACTAAATCCTGACTTTGTTTACTTAAAGCTCGAATCACCTTTCTTTTCTTCGCCGAACACCTTACTGGTGTGGAAACACTGGTGCTCGGTTGAGGATCACTGGTGAGTACTGGTATTTAGTTCATGATTTTGAGGCAAATTTATTTTAAATTTTGGGAACTCCAGAATAGCGTAGGCAGCTAAAAGAGAGATGTGCTCCGCCATTAGCGACCGTGACCCTCCGAGCCGCAGCGGTAAAATTTAGCATTGTAGAAGAGATCCAATATGGGACTTACTGAACCCCACGCTATTCAGTATATTGCTGCTAAACTAATATCACTGTTCCTAACCTAACATAATTTGTCACTGACCAAGAATTTACCTGTCTTAATTTACTTACCATAATAAAGAATCTTTTTCACCGTCCCACTCCTTTCATACACTAAGTAGTTAATTCCTTTAGTCTCTAATAATTTATTAAGGTACTGGAAACTCCTACTAATACTGATTTTATTCGTCATCCTGTATTTACCGTCGTTATTATGGATATGTTTTTACGTATGGGATTACGAAATAATACACCGGCGCGCCTGTTGTGTCGTTTATCTGCAGACTTCAATCGGTCTATGGCCATGTTTGTAATATTCTCCACATTGTATGCTGGTGCCACTCGGTACGGCCCGGATGAGTCGGCATTCGCGTTATTCTGAAATTTAGCGCACGTTTGATTCCCAAGGCCTCCACATGATTAAAACAAAGTTAATTCCAAATACAATAATATATACACTCCATAAAATACTATCAGAAACCGAACGCTAACAAGTCATGTTAATTAGTTTGACCGAAGGGAAGAACTGAAGCTAGTGTTAACACTGAAGAGAGAATATGCCTTTGTTTTGGAGCGGAAACAGCGTACCCCACCCCCGAATTGGTCTGATCAAGAAACATAAACAAATGCCAACTGAATGGCTAATTCGTTTGAAGCCGCCTGGGTATGCAATGAAATACTAGCCTATTATAATAAATTATGCTACGCCACTAGCAACCGTCCCCTCTGTATTTATCATCGTATTATGGGTGTGTCATTACAGCGGCGCCGCGTGTCGTGTAGCCTAAAACCCATAGACTACTCGATCATCTGTAGAGTTCAATCGGCATGTAGGCATGTTTGTAATATTGGCGACATTATAGACTTGGTCCTACCCGGCTGAGATGGCGGACATATAAAGTTTAGCAGTTTACGCCCCTACAACTTTACCAACAGCGTGGCAACGATCTAAGCAATACCAGTACTCCGAAAACATAGTATTCAGTCACGACACACACTTGTACTGTGTATCAATATTCTCAAATGAAATCATTATGCTTAGCCAAGAGAAAAATGTTTAAATCTTACCTTATATAACTACAAACACGTTGAAGCTTAGGTTCCATATTCACGCAACAAAATGTCTTCCATACCGCACAGGCACATATTCACAAATGTCGCAATACACCGTCTCAAGTCACGTGATGTGACGCCTGCGCACATTGTATGACATTGTGCGCATACGACGCGCAGCAAAACTGACGTGTGCATGAATCGTGGTAGGCCTACCTGACACCTCACGGAGATTGACCTTGGGAACAAACCTAATATTCCGACCGTCTTGTAATATTATTACTTAATATGCAATACATTAACATTTCCTAGAAGAAATAATTCTATATCAGAACATTGACGATAGGTACTTACACAACAGGATAACTCAGCAGCATTGTATTTGTATTTTTTTAATAGTTGCATTATAAATTTTGTATTTGCGTTGGAAATTATTATAATAATTTGTTAATGTTTATGTTGTATGGGCCTACTATGTAAAGAAAGTATCACATTGTACATATTGCTTACTAGCATGTGCCCGCGGCTTCGCCCGCGATAATTATTTCAAAAATTAAAAATTAAGAGCATAATAGTTAAATCATTATATTTATTAACACCTAAATCACGTGGACTACATACCACGATTAGATAGCGTCGCCTGGTAAAAGCGACCTCAGATTCGAGTTCCTTGGCCCAGAAAACCCCTGTACAGTGAGTTTCGTCCAAATCGAACAATGTTTGACCATATTTAGGCCTATATTGATTATCCCTCTTCCGTGTAGGTTGAAAATTTCATATGTCTTCGGGCCTTGATATTCTAAACAAATGAATCGTCCAGGATGGACTTACAAAATCAAGCGATCGCCCGCGATAATTATTTCAAGAATTAAAAATTAAGAGCATAATAGTTAAATCATTATTTTATTAACACCTAAATCACGTGAATTACATACCACGATTAGATATCGTTGCCTGGTAAAAGCTATCTCAGATTCGAGTTCCTTGGCCCAGAAAATCCCTGTATAGTGAGTTTCGTCCAAATCGAACGATGTTTAACCATATTTAGGTCTATGTTGATTATCCCTCTTCCGTGTAGGTTGAAAATTTCATATGTCTACGGGCCTTGACATTCTAAACAAATGAATCGACCAGCGTGGGCTTACAACATTCAAGCGATCGCGATGCTTTTATTTCCACGGTATGACAAAAATAGCCAAAGCCAACTGCAATTGATTTGACATTGAAATGTATTACTGAAATCTGATGCTTCGACAGCGCTAAAATCACGTTTTCTGCCAGTTTTTTACTCATAACTCGCGAACGAAAGCTAAAATTAAAAATTCGGCTTCGAGGTGCATTCGCCCACCTTTCAGTCCATCTATCTTTAAATTTTCAGATCTTTGCGTTCAGTAGATTTCGATGGGCATCGTGGACAGACAGACAAACAGCATGTGCCCGCGGCTTCCCCCGCGATAATTATTTCAAATTATAATTATTAACACCTAAATCACGTGGAGTGCATTCCACGATTAGGTAGCGTCCCCTGGTAAAAGCGACCTCAGATTCGAGTTCCTTGGCCCAGAAAACCCCTGTATAGTGAGTTTCGTTCAAATCGAACAATGTTTGACCATATTTAGGGTTGATTATCCTTCTTCCGTGTAGGTTGAAAATGTCATATGTCTGTGGGCCTTGACACTCTAAACAAATGAATCGTCTAGGATGGACTTACAAAATCAAGCGATCGCGTTGCTTTTATTTTCAAGGTAGGCTATGAGGTATGTTGACAAAAATAGCCAAAGCCATCTGTAAGTTTTTGATATTGAAATTTATTACTGAAACTGATGCTTCTAAAACGCAAAAAAATGCACGTTTTCTGCCAGTTTTTCACTCATAACTCACGAACGGAGGCGAAAATTAAAATTCCGGCTTCGAGGTGCACATTCCGACCCTTTAGTCCGCCTACTTATAAAATTTCAGATCTCTGCGTTGAGTAGATTTCGCTGGGCATCGCGGACAGACAGACGGAGGACAGACACTTCCTTTTATTAATATAGATAACTGTAAATTCATATTCTTATTTGTAATCATATTGACGTGTCTCATAACAAGTAATATGTTCCGATGAACTGAATAAAATTAAATCAAATCAAAACCCCTCACTTCCCCCCGCGTTCAACACCATGATGCTCTTGATGTTGGTGTCTTAGTTAAACAATTACAAGTTCCATTATCCCAGCCTTTCTTCACAACGTTATGATAGTCGAACCACGTCTCATATATATATACTAGCACGTGCCCGCGGCTTCGCCCGCGATAATTATTACAAAAATTAAAAATTTAAGAGCATAATAGTTAAATCATTATATTTATTAACACCTAAATCACGTGGACTACATACCACGATTAGATAGTATCGTCTGGTAAAAGCGTCCTCAGATTCGAGTTTCTTGGCCCAGAAAACCTCTGTCTAGTGAGATTCGTCCAAATAAAACAACGTTTGACCATATTTAGGGTTTACAACATTCAAGCGATCACGAAAGTTTTATTTTCAAGATATGGCAAAAATAGCCAAAGCCCACTGTAATTGATTTGACATTGAAATGTGTAACTGAAAACTTATGTTTTGAAAACGCAAAACATGCACGTTTTTTACCCGTTTTTCACTCATAACTCACGAACGAAAACTAAAATTAAAATTCCGGCTTCGAGGTGCATTTTCCGACCCTTCAACCCACCTATGTTTAAAATTTCAGATCTCTGCGTTCAGTAGATTTCGCTGGACATCGAGGACAATTCCTTTTATTAATATAGATAATATGAATTTTAATGATGCCTTCTCTAATTTGTCAAACATCCATTTCATTTAATCCAAGCCCACCTGATACAACTGGTAACAATACGTCCTGAGAATTTGTTTTGATAAATCTGTGCAAAAAGGGGTTAAGTATTCTCAAAAACATTTAATTTTTGGCATTTAGAATCAGAATTTTTCAAAATCCTTTCTTAGTGAGCATCTACATTAGGACACGAAGGTACTATCAAAATTCCAAGTCTCTACCTGTTATAGTTTAGGCTGTACGTTGATTCCTGTCATTCAGTCAGTCATTCATTCAGTCAGTCAGGACAAAGCCTTTTATATATATAGAGATATATATATTTAATTTAATTTTATGCTCTTGTTACCCGGTTTTTTCGGCGTTACAAGACCTCATTGTACAATTTTTCTTACGGTATTCCAGATAAAAGTTTCAAAAATGTTGCGGGCTCCGAAACATGGCCCTTTCCTATACTGTTTGTAGTAACATATTTACATAAATTAGGCTACACACTAAATCCTGACTTTGTTTACTTAAAGTTCGAGTCACCTTTCTTTTCTTCGCCGAACAACTTACTGGTGTCGAAACACTGGTGCTCGGTTGAGGATCACTGGTGAGTACTGGAGTTTAGTTCATGATTTTGAGGCAAATTTATTTTAAAGTTTGGGAACTCCTTCAGTATAGAGCTCTGGGCTTTTGTAGTTTTTCCTCCTGCCACTTGAGCGCGCTGCTCTCCACATTCAGGCATTGTCAACTTCCGGTTTCCTCAATCTTGTGTGTTTTCAATATGAGTTAGGGACGGTTTTCCAATTTTACAGTGAAGGAGTTAAAAAGGATGTTATCCGAAGATGGTGCAACAAATATTTCATAGTTAACAAAGCAAGAGTTGATTGGAAGGTGAGAAATCAAAGCTACCTGTCTTCTGAAACGTTCGCTAACTGTTCTAATATGGTGCAATATGCCTTCGGTCTCAAATATTACTTCCTCTGCCCGTATCATAGGTACTATTTTTGGAAACATGTCTGTGTTTCAGTGTGTGTGTGTGTGTGTGTGTGTATGTCTGTGTGGAATATCTGTGAACAAGCTAGCTCCAAAACGGAAAATCGTATGAAAACAAAATTTCGTATTTGAGTCAGGTACCTTCCGAAGATGTGAGCTGAAGATTGGCGACAAGTTTCTCTTATTTTTAAGGGGACTTTACATGAAGAAATTTTAGTTTTTGGCGATTTTCTCGAAAACGGCTCAAACGATTTTCTTCAAATTTTGCACATGGGTTGCTTTTACCAAGAGCTAAAACTTTTATTTGAAACGTTTTTTCGAAAAAATTCTCTGAAGGGAATTATAAGCCACCCACTGTGAATACACGCTCTTTGCAATACGGCCTCATGTAAATGAAAGTCGTACGAAAACAAACTTTTGTATTTGGGTTAGGTACCTTCTGAGGCTGTGACACGAAGAGTGGCGACAACTTTCCCTTACTTTAAGGGGACTTTACACGAATAAAATTTCGTTTGTCACGATTTTATAAAAAACGGCTCGAACGATTTCCTTTAAATTTTGTACATGGAGTGCTTATACCAAGAGCTAAAACTTTTATTTGAAACTTTTTTCAAAAAAATTCTCTGAAGAGTTGTTGTAAACTACCCACTGTTTGTAGATACTCTGTCTTGCCTGGTGAACAACTCAATAAGCCGACATTCACGGCCTCTTATTCTATATAAGTACGTGAAGTGAGAAAGATGTATTGTTGGCCATGCTTACAGTAAAGAAATATCTGAGGGGAATGTTCGATAAATTTCTGAAATTATTCTGAATGGCGGAAAGTTCAATAAACGTTTTCAGTCACTTGTTTTTTCTTCTTTTTTTAGTTTGTCCATAGCTGTGTTTTTAGTCGCAGCATTCAAATGATGGGCTATAATGTATTTACAGCATAATTAGCGTAAAATTGTGTCTTGCGATTCTGTACAAGGATATGTGGATACTGCTAACTTTTATTTGGGCAGAGGAAGCTATGTGACTTTCACATCAGATTTTTTTTATACTGTTGCACGATTTATTTTCATGGTTTTTTTTTTTTTTTTCAAATATGCATGAACATTTTCGTATCATAACTTATTGAACACACAATCTAATATACGACGCTGTTTGTTTTGGCTTCAGGTTGCTCAGGCGAGAGAAAAATCCGGATAGGAACTTTGCCTTATTCGACGTTGAGGTTATAGAATCAGAAAGTACCCACGACTTTCCTTCGACAAATTTCTTCAAGATAAATTCATTCAAGAAAGAACGGTTTAAACTTTTTGACGAAGACTCCATAACCACTTGGCAGTATGAAAGCTGGTCGGACTCTAGCAATTAGAAAATTCATCAAGCTCAAGTTAGTGAATAAGAAACATTATGCTCAAGTACAGGCACAGATGTTACTGACTGATATTCACAGGTGTGACTTTGTTATTTGGACTAAGAAGGGCATCATTATTCATCACAAAATTTAACAAAACATTTTCTGAGGGGCTACTTCATAATGTAAATGTTTATTATCAAACAGTATTTTTGCCTCTTCTGCAAAATGCCAATAAAAATTATTAGTTGTACAGTTGCTGTTGTCTTTTGATTTGTTTTAAATAAAAATATCTGAACCACCATGCTTTTTTATGACTACGACAAAAATTAGAGGCTACTTTAAAATTTTGAGTATTTCACAAATTTATATTTTCTGGGCTCAGCCAGTGTTCCACCATCCCAATTACCTCCAAATTATTGTCTGATGACATAATACATAACATATCTGATTTACCTAGAAAACCTTTAATGTTAAGAAACATGACATTTACAAAATTAGTGTTATAATTAACTATAAGCCTATTATGATTACATTTTTCTTCATCAGGTTTTGATCTACGTGTTACAAGAGTTTCTATTACAGGCATACCACAAATCTGGACATTTTCAGATACATTTAAGCTATCCTTAGGCCTAGGCCCACATTCTACTCTAAAAAATCATGAAGCCCGGACCTATGTTTTCCTAAAAAATTTTATGTAGTTTGTTTTTTACTCAATTACAAAACAGAATGACCATTTTATGGGTTACGGGAGAAATTTCGATTGACAGTGACATTCTTAAATGTCAAAATAAATGACCAAATAAAATTTCACTGAAAACATGAAATACTAATTTACGTGGAAAGGAAACTTGATTATGAGCCTAAACGAGGTTAAGTTGGTCAGGTATAATTATTATTTCATAGGCTTATATATTTTTCTCAACATCTACTATATCAAAAATATCTTAATCACTCTAAAAAAAACATGAAATACTCGCCAAAACTGCTCATAGGAACATTAAAATCATCTTCTGTGAAGTGACAGCTGCAAACACGAGAATACTTGGAAGGTGTTTTTCCATGGCGTAATTTTACCATCCATTCTTGAAAAACAGCCCTTTCTTTTGGAAAACAAAGTTCTAAATTTTTGTGTGCAACGGCTGAACAGCCGAAAACATAGCAGTTAATCGGCATAATTACTTCCAAAGCAAGACAAAAGTACAGAACTGTATTGTAAACACAGGCCTCTGAGATAACCGGAAGTAGATAATACCTCATTCTCGGCGGCCATCTTAAAAGCGCAGAGCTCTATAGCGTAAGCAGCTAACAGAGAGATATGCTCCACCATTAGCGACCGTGACCCTCCGAGGCGCGGTAAAATTTCGCACTGTAGAAGAGATCCTAATGGGACATACTGAACCCCACGCTATTCAGTATATTGCTGCTAAACTAATATCACTGTTCCTAACCTAACATAACTTGTCATTGACCAAGAATTTACCTCTCTTAATTTACTTACAATAATGAATCTTTTTCACCGTCCCACACCTTTCATACACTAAGTAGTTCAATCCTTTAATCTGTAATAATTTCGGGAAAAACCAAATATGAGGTGCAGCGACGCAAGAATTAACCTCTCTTAATTTACTTACAATAATGAATCTTTTTCACCGTCCCACACCTTTCATACACTAAGTAGTTCAATCCTTTAATCTGTAATAATTTCGGGAAAAACCAAATATGAGGTGCAGCGACGCATGAGATATATCCCGCCCTCTCCCACCCCCACCGAAACACTTTCTTTCACGGAGCTTTCTTTTATACCACGATCTAGCGAATTCTTCGAGGATAAGCAGGCTGACAAACCATTGGGTACAAGGCAAACCTGTGGATACTCTCGAATTTTTAATATTTGGTACAAGGGGCACTCTCGAATTTTTAATATTTGGTACAAGGGGCACTCTCGAATTTTTAATATTAGGTACAAGGGCCACTCTCGCAGTTTAAATATTTGGTACAAGGGGCACACTCGCATTTTTAATATTTGGTATGGTCGGGAGTGTCGGCGACAATAGGCCTATACAAGGATAGTTTGTCGCCATGCTTCGCTGAGAAAAAAAAAAAAAAAAATGTGAATATCGCCATAATTTCTTAAGGTAGGCCTAACTCCTGCTAATACTGATTTCATTCGTCATCCTGTATTTACCACCGTATTATGTATGTGTTATTTCGTATGGGATTACGAAATAATACACTGGCGCGGCCTGTCGTGTCGCTTATATGCAGATTTCAATCGACAATGTGGTAACGTTTGCAATATTCGCGACATTGTATGCTTGGTCCCACTCGGTACGGCCCGGCTGAGACGGCATTCGCGTTATTCTGAAGTTTAGCACAAGTTTGATTCCCAAGGCCTCCAAATTATTAAAACAAAGTTAATTCCAAATACAATAATATATACACTTCACAAAATACTATCAGAAACCAAACAATAACACGTCATGTTAATTAGTTTGACCGAAGGAAAGCTAGTGTTAACACTGAAGAGAGAATATGCTTCTGTTTAGGAGCGGAAACAGAGTAGCCTACCCTACCCCCGACTTGGTCAGATCAAGAAACATAAACAAACACCAACTTAATGACTCAATCGTTTGAAGCCGCTTGGGAATGCAACGAAATACTAGCCTACTACCTATATAATAAATTATGCTCTGTCACTAGCAAACGTCCCCTCTGTATTTACCACCGTATTATGGGTGTGTTATTAGCAGGGTTAGGATTTTTAGGTGCAAATTTTATATGAGAAAAGGAAGGGAAAAGGTGCTAAAATAAGGTAAAAAAGGGGACAAAAAGGTGCTATTTTACTTAAGTAATTCAAAAAAATCTATCTTCAATTAACAGTTATTGAGTTGCGAAAAAACACATCAAATCATCACTCACAAGAAACAGTAAAATACAGGAAGCTGTTGTACTTCAAGACATTGAGCATCTCTACATTTTCAAAAATAAGCCTGTTTCTATTAGGACATAGAATGTCTTTGTACATGCTAAAGCTTCTTTCGACATCCACAGAAACCAGTGGGGCAAACTTTGTATTCACTCGGAATGGCAACTCTACACATGTGGCAAATTCCTCAACATCCGGATTTTTCTGAAGACTAGACTCAAGTTTGTCTTTAGCAAAGCCCTCTAACTGGTCCCTCACTGAAGTGAAAATATCCCATTGTTTTTCCTTTTCGAGACCTTGTTCTTCCAATTGTTTGATAGCTGCAGTCAAGTACTTGTAACCATGGACACAAAATAGTTCTGTCTCCAAATTCTGTATTTTTTCCGGTAGCAGAAGTTGTTGGGCCTTGGAAATCGCACCTGCGTCTGCTGGATCCAATGAAAGCACAAAATCCTTAATATTGTCAAAATTCTCACACAACATAACAGCACAATGAATCCATGATCCCCAGCGAGTAATGACCGGGAATTTTGGAAGGGGGAGGCCAGTGATTTCCTTTAGGCAACAACACGACTCGGAGCTTTCTGTAGAATCTTCTTCAGGGCAGAGATGTATTCATTTGCAATGTCGTATTCATTCCTTATGGATTCACAAACCCTGTGAAGGGCATGGACTAGGCATGTCACATGCTTTAACTTAGGGAACAAAGGTTTCAATTGGTTAATTGCTGAAACCATGTATGGAGCCTGGTCTGTAACCACCAGAAGAAGTTTTTCAAATGCGATACCACTTGGCCACAGGTTTTTACAGAAGTCCATGATTGATTGCATTACTGTACTGGCGTTGGCTTTCTCCAGTTCGTACATTTTAAACAAAATGGGCTTAACGTTCTCCCCTGATAGGGGAAAAACTAAAATGTTCAAAACATATCGTTCCATTGAGTCTGTAGTTTCATCCAATATGATTCCCACATCACAATCAGTCACTTTCTCCTTGATGGTTTTTATGGTTTCTTGGTAAACAGGCTCCATGTAGTTTCTTCTTATAGTACTCTCATCAGGCACTGACATCTTTGTGTATTTTTCAAGGAACCCTTTGAAAGTCGGATGGTTTACCTTATTGAGTGGAATTCCCGCTTGTGTAAGAGCAGCACATAAATCAATGTTGAATTTCTTCAAATTTTGAGTTTTCGATGAACATTGTTCAATCGCATTCCGTAATAAAGGTTGTCGCGATTTATTTGCTTGAAGTGTCTTGTTCTTTTGATGCTTAGAAGTGGAAACGTGTTGTTTGATGCGGTCTCGCTGGTGTTTTTCATCTAACAAAAATCCTGAATCGCAAATGCTACACCGTATTACAGTTCCATCTGTTTCTACGGAATCTTGTTTAAATTCCTGAGACAGAGAAAATAACCGGGCTCTGGACACCTTAGGCATGGCAAAAATACACTCATTTAATCACAGATTTGCACTCACGATCAACAGACTACTGACTGGTGAAGTCAAGAAGATGGAAGTCAGAGAAAGAGGATTTGCGTATACACAATATTTTTTTTTATAATAAATTATAATTTGGTGGAATGAAATACGCATTTCCATTGTAGCAAGCTATTTGTTTCGGCAAAGTGAAAGAGGATTTGCGCGCACACACAATATTATTGTTGATGGAATGAAATATGCATTTCCATTGTAGGGAGCTATTTGTTTCGGCAAAGTGAGAGAAAGAGGGTTTGCACGCACACACGTATCATTTTCTGTTGTTGCAGGTGTGCTTTCAGTCCCGCTTTTACTGGAAGTAAAATGGAATGAAACTCACAAGTCATTCATAACGCTTTATAATGATAAAATGCACTCTAGAAGAATATCGATAAGCTACAGTATATGAAAAAGGGGAAGAAAGGGGATTATGGGCACTGTTGAGAAAAAAAGGGTAAAAGGTACCAAAAAAGGGAAAAAAGGTGCTACAAAAATGTCTCCATTCTCGACTATAGATAAAATCTCACACTGTGGTATCTTTCCGAAGAGCTTTAATTTACCCTACGAGAAAAGGTGCGCACCTAAAAATCTTAACCCTAGTTATTAGTTATTACACCGGCGCGGCGTGTCGTTTAGCCTAAAAGCCATAGACTACTCGACCATCTGCAGAATTCAATCGGCACGCAGGCATGTTTGTAATATTGGAAACATTATACACGTGGTCCTATTCGGCTGAGATGGCGGTCATATAAAGTTTAGCAGTTTACGCCCCTAGAAATTTTGCCAATAGCGAGGCAAGAACCTAAGCAACACCAGTATTCCGGAAACATAAGATTCAGTTGCAACATACACTTTTCAGTATTCTCAAATGAAATTATTATGTTTAGCCAAGAGAAAACTGTTTAAATCTTACCTTATACAACTACAAAGATGTTGACAAAGCCTAGGTTCCATATTCACGCAACAAAATGTCTTCCATACCACATAGGCACATATTCACAAATGTCGCAATCACCGCCGTCTCGAGAATTACACTGCCTGTCCTATGCTTTATTTTAACATGGAGTTTAGAGTATTGCTCAATTGCATAATTTCTCCAGTAGAGGCGACACAATTCACACCCAGATGGCAGCAATAACCGCCACCTATACAACCCCCGTCTCGAGAATACACGAGTAACAGAGTCTAGAAGGCATCGCCCTATACATTACCGTACATTGCTTCTATGCGTTTGCTGCGTCAAAATAAGCATTAAACAGACACAGATAATTGTGTTATTTGTTTAGAACATAATATTATTCCAGTATATGACACTTACCTTGAAATGGAATTTTGGAGCAATAATTAAAATAAATATAAATTAATTAGACGTATTGATAGTAAATTTTATTCATAGTAATTAAGTACCGGTACCTAGAATAATACAAGTTTAAACATTCAATTTATGCTTTGAGAACATTTTTAGGGTATATTTCCCAAGAGAATTTTACTATATTACGAGCGAGTAAACACGAGCGATACAGTCTAGAAGGCAGTGATTACTAGACGGCTGTGACAGCACTACATAATCAACAATGTCGTAGCAAAAAACAAGAAGCAATCTGGGTGTGAATGGTGCTGCTATCTGTAATGTCGCCGAGTACGCAAAATTAGCCGTATTGGACAGGCAGTGTATACACGAGTCAACACGAGTGATCAGTCTAGAAGGCAGTGGTCGCAATACACCGTCTTAAGTCACGTGATGTGACGCCTGCGCACATTGTGAGTATGCTGAAAAATGACATTGTGCGCATACGACGCGCAGCAAACGTGCATGCGTCGTGATAGGCCTACATGACAGCTCATGGAGATTGACCTCGGGAACAAATATAATATTCCGACCATCTCCTCGCTAGCAGTAGGGTGGAAGTGAAACTTGACAAAATATTATGCGCAATTTATTGTTAAATGAACAAATAATGCTACCACTACAAGGATTCCCGTATAGTAAAGTAAAGTAAATCACAGTCCTTTAATAGCTTCTGGAGTTTCATCCCATCTCACGTTTATATCGGGGATATAAGAGGAAAAGTCATCATTCCATGCAAATAAGGAAAATTGTTACTGAAATAATGGCCATAAACTATAAATCCCATTCATATACCGTACTTTCATTTTTATTAAACTTTGATTATTTTATTCATTTTAGGAGATAACATACACATAGCAAGTTTTGACTAGTAGATCCGGAATAGGATGATTATCTATCTAAAAGTTGTAATGGATTGTTTTTCGGAAAACAGCAGCTAAATGTTTTAAATTATATAAATACATTATTTATCGCTGCACAGGAACAAATACATTTCTGAACAATTTATTGTAAAGACCTCTTGGGAGATAAAGAACATAATCACTTTTGCAATGTTTAGTATTTTAGAAGAATTTTATATTTCTTATATTTTTGTTTATATTTATAGGTATGCCCATATTGTATCTGCATGGGTTCATTAATGACAGAGAAGTCAATTCCTAAAAAAGAAGGCAAGAGGCAAGAAAATAAAAGCCTGTTATAAGTCGACTGAAATATCTTGACAACGGAGCTACAAGAAGTTACGAATAATATCTATAGCGGAAATGTGTTTAATGTACATACGGCTGTCCGGAAGGGGGGGGGCAGGGTAGGGTAGGGCTGTTGCCCCTCTGGAAATTTTGTTTATACAGAAATCTATAAAGTAAATGATTATAAGGAATTAAGATGAAGTGAGACTTATTATAGTTGGAGATGTTTGGAAAAAAAACCAATTGTCACAGCTGACGACCTTGGATATGGGTATGAATGAATAATTATTACTTCGCTCAAACTTAAAAAATTTTACAGCCAAACATTTGATTGTAATGAAGATAAAGCACTGGAGGTATCACATTGTATATGAATATTACCTGTAAAATTGAAAGGGTAAAAAAAAAAAGTCAAGTGCGTGTATTACATCACATATCCATAGCCATAGCTACGGTAAATCGAGGAAGTGGTTGATGAAGATGACGCTGATGATGATAATAATAATAATAGTAATAATAATTATAAACATTAATAATATTATTAAGTTGTTGCAGAAATAGCATAGTGATTGCGGTGGCAGTAGTTTCTACATTTGCCTCCCCTTGACAACATTTCTGCGGACACCCATGAATGTACAGTAGTTAAAAATTGAACAGGCTTAGTAAAATTGCAATAGCTACTTACAGTACTCCACCAGTATGCGAAGGAACAAGGATTCCATTCTACCCTACATAATTACTGCTTGATTAAACGTCGAAATTGATCATCACTATTTCTAAACTTCTCAAGACTGAAGTTCTATGTCTTTACTCTCCTCTAGGCGATATTCTCAACACAAGGCATGTCACTATGTCCGCCTTAATATAGGCTCACAGAGCACGTAGGCCTACTAACACCACATTAACTTCTGGCTTCCCCGAGTGTGAATCTTTATACCACTCGAAGATTGACACGTTGAGGAACATGATTGGTCTGGAAACTGTAATGGCTGACTTCGGAGAATCAACTACGCGAGAACGAATTCTCGAAGCAGATGACTCATGACTCATATAGGCCTATGCCAATTGTTTGGTCAACAACTTTCGCAAAGGCTTAATACTGGCATCAAATATGAGATAAGCAAAAAATCTCGCATTGCATACAAGAACAAGACCAATACGTTTCAGCACTCGGAAAAAGAAGTTAACATAATATCAGTCATATGTACATGGGAGTCCGCAGAAATTTTGTCCGGGGGGGGGGGCAATGAACAAATTACTGCCACCACCACCACCTATGCTACTACAACCACTTTATTATTCTTACCATTATTAATATTATTGCTATTATTTTTATTATTATTATATAATCAACATCCTACATTTACTGTAGCTGGACCTATGACTATGGATACAAAGTAAACGTCTCATGTATACATTCACATTATCTTTTCTACACCTTACAATTTCACAGATAATATTCACATAAAATGCGATACGTTCTAGCCTTATCTTCATTACAATAAAACGTTTGGATATAAATGGTTTCAAGTCTAATTATTCCTATATGCTCATAATATATAGTCAGCTGTTTACAGCTCGTTTTTATCCAAACTACGCCAACACTCAACAGTATGTGGAAATTTAAACCTCTCTTCACATTAGTTGCTTATAGTTAGTCATTTAGTTTAGAGGTTTAAGTGTAAACAAAATTTCCGGAGGGGGGGGGGCAGCAGACAGCCATGCATAGCCTATGTAGCGTTATGTCATTAAATTCATGAAATGAAGTACCCTTACTTGGAATTGTGTTGCAAAGAAAAGCACGTAGGCCACCAGTCCGAGCCCATTGTGCCAACCCTTGGTACAGAGCTCGCCCTCAAACTGAAAGCATTGATGACATCATAGACAGAGGCAGCAGGAATTCAAATGCAAGCGAAACGCGCTGAGTTGAAAACAATGATGGTATCACGCTAGTATCCACGTTGTTTATTATATTTTCACTGAGAACTTGAGCACTCCACGCATGCGCACTGCCAACGGCATGTTCAAATTTTAACAGTCACGAAGCTTTCAGATAAAATACGTAAAATTATTTATAAATTTATTGTCCTTTGTAATTTTCTTCCAAATTCTACCTTACAGACAGGTCCGGGGCCCGGCAGACCAGAATTTATTTTTTATCTTCTAAACTTACTCTAAAATAAAATTGGTTATAAGCCAATAAACAGCTTAAGTTATGTTTTATGTGTTTATTTTAACTGCATTGTCGTATAACGGTGACACGGAATTAATCAATCTGAAACGGATTATTCTTGAAGAAAAATTGTCATTTTTGAAAAGTGGAAGCAGATATCCTTTTGGACTCAACAGTAGGCCTCACTAACGTTCGGCATTTAAAATAATAATTTTCAAAAGATTGATGCTAGTACGTACACAAAGTTTTATGAAAATCCGATAAAGCATATTTGAGTTATCACGCTTACAGATACATGGACAGACGGACAGATATTTTCCTGTCTACCACACAATCTCATAAAGTACCGGTACCATTCTGGCATGTAATAATTATGTAATATCATTACATAATCTTTTTGTTGCATACATTATAAAGGGCGAGCTCGGGTTTCAGTGGTAAATTTAATATTTGAAGGGGGCCCAGGAAAACTGTCCCTGAGGCCCTTGCTTTCTCTCCACGTCCCTGCTTACGAACAGTATATTTAGCTCTAATAAACACCATAATGCAATATGGAATTCTTGGCTGGGGTAGCATTATCTAGATCCATTTATTTAAAACTAATCTTACTTCAAAAGAGAATAATAAAAAGTTGTTTAAAGAAGTCTACGTCCTAAACTATAACATTTTTGCACTCTGAATTCAGGATTATTAAAATCAAACAGCTTTGTAAGATTGCATTGTCATCTCTGATCAAAACTGATTTGCTTCAAACATTGAATCAAAATACAAGAAGAAACAAGATGTTTCATTTTGCCAGGCTAATACTTGGCAATTGCATGGTATAAATTATGGTTTGAAACTCTATGGAGTTCGCCTGGCGTAGTGGTTGAGGCACTACAAAACGGAAGGTCGCACGTTCAATCCGTTTGACTCAGCCTCTCACAGAAGTAAGTACCAGGAGCAATCCTTCTGGTAAAGGCTGCTGGACCCTATGGCTGACAACCTTACCACCTTCACATTCTGAATGTCTAAAATCTGCGAGCCTAATTCTCATGGAACTCTTGCCTCTTGGGGCCTACATAGTCTGTATAGGGAAAACTTTGTTTTTTGAAACCTTATAATTAGGCATTGAATATTCACACAAGGAATGGTTAGGTTTGCTAAGCATGTCCGGTAGGAAGAGGTGGGGGAGTGTATCATGCGAAGACAAGACATCACTAAGGTGCTCCAGCAGAGATAAAAAGTGATTACATTCCACATTTGTTTAATTTCATTACTGACACCTACAGTACTGTCGGCCAAGCACGAGTAAATCTCTGTTAGCGGAGTGCGGTGAGAGGAGTTGGTTCACAAGCAGGTGGATACTAACGTTCTGATTGGGCAGAGAAAAGATTAGCCTCTCTGTTGAAAGCGAGTTGTAAACATTAGCCTCCAGTGTGCAGTGTGTTCCAAACTGCAAGGTGATAGTGCTTTCTTAGTGAATAGTAGCATGGTATGAAGTCACCTACAGCTCCTCTTACTGCTTAGAGTTTTTCTCGTGCTTGGCCGATAGTACTTCTATTTCCAAATACAAACATATTTGTAAATTAATGGAGTATCGTGCATTTTGGGGGGATAATTTTGAATTTCCTATTTAAAATTTCTTTCGTAAAAATTGTTTATAGTTTATATGTTAATTTTTTCTGCATATTTGTAAATTACTCTGTTCTCACTTATTAATAGATATAATTGCAGCTCCTGAACACGAGATTTGCTGATCTGGAGGCTTTCAAAGAAAGTAGGCCTACATTGTTTTTTGTAATTTTAAGTAATTACGTTTAAAAATTATTTATATAAAAGATGAATAACCGAGTGAGGTAGCCAAGATGGTATGTCTTGGATTGGCATTCGGCAGGTCCCAGGCTCAAATCCCGTGGCTGGCCAATTTGACGAGGGTTTTTTCATAGTTTCCCCAGTCGTAAAGGCAAATGCCGAATTGGATATTTACACACCATGAAATCATCCTTATCATTTTATCCATCATATCCATTTAAATTAATATACGTTGAAATTTACTCCTTAAAATACACTAACAATAGAAAACAATTGATAATCAATAGATCCATGGCCTACCCTATTGTATAGACAAATCCCGAGCTCCTGACATGGCCTCGTATCTAAAAGGAGAATAAATAAAGCTGAAATTAAAAAAATGGACCGAAACCAGTTTTTATCGATCTCGACACTTTCAATCTTGAACTGATAAAATACAAATCACTAAAACGTATAATATTACGTGATAAATTAGCTTTAAAGAAATTAGTATGTTAGACATACGGGGATCGAAACATCTGCAGATTTTTGGAGGAAGACCACTTTTGTAGAGCTATAAACGAGCTAAAAGGGATGCAGCCTGCCAAACTTTTCCGGCAGATGGCTTTGGTGTGCTAGCCGGTTTGCCTAAAGTTTCTTGTTTATCCAGTTGTCTCCTCTCATCATTATATCAAACAGTGTTTTATATCCCCAGACCGAAAAACGTGTTCGTTTGTAATTAGTGGATAAACATTACTAGGCATACTTGCTTATTGGGCCCTTCTAGAACTTTTTGTGTCAGTAAGCTGAAAGAAAAATTACAGCATATAGGCTCTAAACATCACAAAGAAGGAAAAATAAGAAAATGACAATGTGAGAAATTCCATGTACACATTACTTTGTTCCCAACTTACAATAACATTATGTTATGCCAGTATGTATATTTACACACAGTGTTGCGATTGGCTATTATTTATAGTAATACAATTAATGAACCCCTGATTCCATGTACTTAAGTCAATACTTTATGGCTTTTTCGGAGTAATTAATTAATATATGTTAATTTGTAAATCTGGAATACGAGGGAGAATCAAATGAAAACCATTATTAATTTTTTCCCTCTATTTTACTACAGGAAGAATGTTTGCTTGTACATTATTTTCTACATAGTCCCCTCCCAGTTGAATGTACTTATGCCATTGGATAGGAAGAGCTTCGATACCGCATGAGAAAAATTATTTTGGTTGACGCTGTAGCCACTACTGCACCATCGATTGGACGTCTTCATCAGATTTGAACTTCTGCCCTCGAAGGATATCCTTTAACGGACCAAAGGTTTGGAAATCTGATGGTGGCAAAGCGAAAGGGATTGCTGAATGCAGGTGTTTTGCTTCAACATGATAATGCCCATCCTCATTCTGCTCGTATATAATTAAGGAATCGCGCACATTGTGCATTATCTTAACCTAAGACTTAACCTACTGACAAACACCCAGTCCTGAACCCGGGAAAGGGATTTTTCACTACTGAAAAATCCCCGACCCGGCCGGGAATCGAACCCGGGCCGCCGGTGTGGAAGGCAGTCGCGCTACCGACTCACCCACGGCGAAAGATTTCCACATCTTTGGTCCATTAAAGGAGCACCTTGGAGGGCAGAAGTTCAAGTCTGATGAAGACGTCCAATAGGCGGTGCACAAGTGGCTACCGCGTCAACCAAAAGAATTCTTCTCACACAGTATCGAAGCACTTCCTATCCGATGGCATAAGTGCATTGAACTGGGAGGGGACTATGTAGAAAATAATGCACAAGCAAACATTCTTCCTGCAGTAAAATAGTGGAAAAAAATTAATTGCAGTTTCCATTTGATTCTCCCTCGTAGATTAAGATCCTTTCTGTCAATATATTCTGCTATATGATGTAACGAAATATTCTGAACAATATTTTATCTCACAACTAGAAATAAAAATCATGTACTGATGGTCAAACATACCTGTAATTAATTAGAACTACAGTAGAACTTTGATTATTTGGATTAACTGAAACCAGACGTGATCTGGATAATAAAATATCCAGAAAATTAGATAAATCATAAAAAAAAGGCAATTTCTTTTTTAAAGAAACTAAATTTTAGAGTACTGTACTTACACAAAATGTCACATCTTGAACGTCGTTCAGAGATAAATCTAAACACTCGGTCCTGAACCCAGGAAAGGGATTTTTCTCGTCTGAACAATCCCTAACCCAGCCGGGTATCGAACCTGGACCAATAGGGTCAGTTGTATTGCAGACAAACTGTCGATTTTGTCGGCTAAACGTTTTGCTTTCTTGTGAATAATCAGCCCTGAAAAGGGGTTTTCCAATGCTTGCTGCTGATAAAAACCGATTGAATACGGCCTCCAAGCAATCTGGATAGTTGGAGTTCGCACAATTGGGTTCTACTGAAATAACGTGAATAAGAAACAATGAAAAATGACAAGAACAAAGGAAAAGGTCTCATCAGTTTTTAAGTTCACATCCACTGTGGACAGGAAATGGTCTGTTTTCATGTTGGAACCGTATTTTAACATTTTAATTTTCAATATGACTATATACGAGTAGATTAAATAAGCACTTCATTAGAAAATAATTACCTATTTAAAATTTCTACGAATGCACATAATGTGTATAAGTTTTTTTTAAAAATCTAGTATATGAATTGGTTTTTTATAGTTTGAACCCCAGAGATTGTATTCTAATCACCAAACTAGCAGCACTGTAAAATAAATATTCACACTTTCATAACATTTTGAATGCTGGGAACAAAGTAATGTAGACAATATTGAGAATTTCTCAATATTGTTATCAAAATCTAATTTTGATAGTCTCCTGCATAAAAAGGACTTGCTATGCTCTTAATAATTGTCTCATCCTTGATGGGGGTAAGGATATGCTTTTTACTTACTTTACATTTGAGGGCCTCTGCACTCTTCACCAGTTCCCTGTATTACCATTCGCCATTCTTCCCGATCACACCAGTCATCTTCCTCCACACATCGATCACTCATCAGTCTATAGATCTGTCCTCTCCAGGATCCTCCATTCTTCTAACAGGCACATACCATTGAAGAGGTCTTCTTCCAATTCTTTCCACCACTGTCTCCTCCATATCCACCATCTATCTCACCTCTTCATTTCTCCTTCTTCCTAATCTAGATGCTCTGGCACTGCTTCTTATTCTGTCCATTTCCACTGCCAAAATCTTAGATTTTGACCCTTTAAGAGGACAGAGCCATAGGTCATTATACTTTCTACAACCACCTTCAAAATCCTTTTCTTCGTATGATTCAACATTGTTAACATTGTATGGTGTCACCATCTATTGGGTGACACACTAAACCTGTATCCATTAGATATTTATCAAGAGACCATTTTCTCTTTTGGAAATGGGTAGGTTTTTGCCAAATAGATAATATTTATAGAACTGATAACAAATTATCTTACAGAAATTTGAAGATTTATACAACTGGGTCCTCATGGGTTTGTGTGACAGAAAAAAAAATCTGGGAGTCATATGGCTAATTACTGTAATAAACACAGCTGATTTATAATGTATTTAACATTAATTACCACCAAAAGTGAAGTTTTTGGATCAGCTTGGAGTGCTTCCAAGCAGTTGTACCTACATATGAATTGACAACCTGAACATTGTTACACAAAGAATGGTTACTTGCTGTTGTATCCTGATGGCTTCAACGACACAGAGAGAAACTAAAAAAGATCAATGGTTCATTATTTTGGGTAACCTGAAACACCTGAGCAGGGAATGGAACGAAGAGAAAAATTACCATATTTATTTGAATATAAGCCGCACCTAACTTTAACAGTAAAGTAAAGGGGAGAGGGAATTAATTAACCCCAAAGTGAAAAAATAAATTGCCTCATTTTTATAATATTAAAGTAACAAATTTCTTAGCTGAAATTGCCCTGAAATAAGATAAACAAAGTTTTAGCTGAGTTAAATTATGAAGTTCTAATTTTAGTTAACATAATTAAATATAAATGACATAAAAGAAAACAGAAATCAGTATTTTACATAATAATGTTATATGAGTTGGATTTTACATAAAAACTTTACTTTTGGTATAGTTTACCTGTACTAGTTTCGGCGCCTTCACTACCATTGTCAACAGCTATACTTCAACTGACGTGGTACAAACTTTGCGATGAGGTCCTCATTGGTCGGGATATCGAAGTTCATCAGTTGGTTCCCCTTCTTGTGAATGAAAATTCTTTCCCAGACCGAAAACTCCTTGTATCCATGAACACATTTTAGTAGTTCTGGATCCCTGTCAACTTCACGTCCATCATCCCAAGTGTGCCCTTACTGCTGATTTGTCTGTATTTTGACATTTGATGTGTCTTAGGTGTTGTTTAGTTCTGGCTCCTAATTTCAACACTTTCAGTGTTGAATTTTGCACGATTTTTCTGTTTTTCATGACTGCATTTTCAGTTACTATCAGTTTAAAACTACTATTATTTGCATTCCCATTCGTTATGGCATTTTTTTACTTCTGAGTAACTAATAATACATGCATATTCCATATACTGCTATCAAAAGTGACAAAATACGCAAAACATATATCATAAAATGAACATCACTTGCAATTCTATGCATTTTCTATGATGCTTTGATTAAGATCGATGTATTTGTGGTGTTTAATCGATTAATATATTGATGGTTCTGGAGATTTGAGATAATTAATAAGTGGTGGTGCTTGGAGGAGGGGAACCAGCCACAGTAGATCATCCAGCTATACTGTGTGCATTTTGACCATTATTGCCTAAAAACACTATGCAATTATAAGGCGCAGGCATATTTCACTGGGCTTGATCTAGGCAAAAAAGTGCGGCTTATATTCAGATAAATACAGTATATCTGCTGTTTTGCATATACAAATTAGTGTTATATGTGAAAAAATGCACCCAACAACTGTAGAGTTTTAATATAAACGTATCAAACATAAATACAGTAGAAAAGAAAAATATAGGATTTCCAAGGAACCTAAGTTTTTATGTATAATGCACAGGAACTATAGCCTCACTACTTCAAACTGCCTTGTTTTGGTATTCTGTTTTTTTATCATGTTTGGTGTCATTTCCGTTGTTTCCTGTCGCTTCTCGCTTGACTGACCTGTCTCATCTTCTTCATTAAGACTGGCTACTTTGGGACGCTTACTATCTTCATCAACCTGAAACATCATTGAGCAGTACAGATACAGCAAATCAACAAGAATTTAACATTTTAACATGTGGAATTGTTTTCAGCAAGAAATGAAAAACATATTGAGTCAGTTGACCGCTCATGAGATAAAGGCTTCGGTTTGGTACCATATTGGCTGAATATAAGACTATGTTTTTTCCTCAAAATGTGTTTATAAAAACTATACTTGTCTTATACGTGCAGCCTAACGCTTTCAACAACTCTCCATTCATGAATGCAGCTCTGTAGCGGGAATTCCCATGTGATGACATGAATCTGACCCAAGGTCAAAGTCACGAGGAAATTCACCAAACTTTACCGAATGACATTTATTATTATTTAATCGTATCAAAAGCAACTCAGAATATATTTTTCCTGTTCCACTATCAGCAACCATTTCAACCGCACTATGTTAAATGTTACTTGATAGAGTCACTTCTAGATTGGATTTCGTTAGTCATAGAATGGTCAAAACAAATGGCCCTATTTAATGAATGAAATAATCCATAGTTTTATTGATTTAATAATAAGGTATTTTTACAATTATTTCAAAACCAGTGGATAAATGTTATAAAATTAAAACACGACGTTTTGACTCTGCCCTTGAGTCTTCTTCAGGTGAAACCTCCAACAGTCCAGTAGATCAGTGCTGTTTGAGGTGTCACTTGAGGAAGACTCAAGGGCAGAGTCGAAACATCATGTTTTAATTTTTTAATCGTTTATCCACTGGTTTTGAAATAATTTTGAAAACATCTTTATATTGTATTTGACTCAGTGGAAATAGGGATGTAGCTCCGGCAGATAGCGTGGGTGTACTAGCCGGTATGCGCCAGCCGTCCGTCACTTGTTTTTCCAGTTGTTGTCTGCTGGCACCATACTTTTAAATGGCGTTCCATCTTCCCAGTCCGAAAAATATGTTCGTAATTTTATATTTTTATAGAGGACACGAGGCTACTAGACGTACATCCTTGTCTACTGGGCCCTTCTAGAATGTTGAAGTGTCAAAAATACGAAAGAAAAATCACAGCAGATAGGCTCTAAATAACACTAAAAAGGAAGGATTAACGAACAAATATTGTGAGATATTTCCGATACAGACGACATTATTTTGTGTTCGACTTGCAGTAATATGTTATCAATGTATGAATAATTATATGCAGTGAGGGGATTAGATATTCTTTAATTTTTAAATTAATATTAAATTTGCCGTGAGCATCGAGAAGATGTTTTGGGTCATTTAAAAATAAAGTAAATTACAATAAATAAATTAAAATTGCCTAGTAACGCAATGATAATTACAGTACATTGTGTTAGATTTATACCTTTGTTAAACTGTATCTTTAGTGCACCTTTATATTTAAAGACCACTCCCTGTTTAATTAATTTAGTTATTTTAGGCCTATTTATTTTACTTTGCTGTATAAATATGTGTATATTAGGCTACTGTAGCCTTCTATTGCATCTGATATCAAAATATCAATTCTGTGATTTCTAAATAGCCAAGTTAGATTAACGGCTTCGAATAAAAATTGTGACAATAGCGTTGCCAATTTAATAGGCTACATAACTTAACGTATGATAATTCTTAAATTCTGCCTTTATATTCTGCTATGTCATGCAATGAAATATTCTTAACAATATTTTGTCTCATAACTAGAAATGAAAATCATGTTAACGATGGTCTAGCATAACTTACCGATAATAAAAGGAATAAGAAAGAATGAGGAATGAGATGAAGAAAAAAAAGGCCTAATCGATTCTCAAGTTCTCATCTTTTTTAACTATTATGGACAGGAAAAGGTAAGTTTTCGTGTTGTTAACATATTTTAATATTTTGATTTTGAATACGTTTTTAATATGACGGTATAGGCTAAATATGCATTTGATATAGAAAATTAATAATATTAAAAATGTCTGCGAATACACACCACATAAATCAGTGTTAATCACGTATATCAATTAGTATTTTACTGTCTGAACCCTAGATGTATATTCTTTTAGTTACTTTGAATCATACCCAATCGCCAAATTATCAGTACTGTATATAAATATTCATATCTGCATAACATTTTGTACGTCGGGAACATAGTAATGTAGTTAATAGCGGGCATTTTTCACAGTATTTATCAGCTTATTCTTCTTTCTTTTCGACTTATATAGCGTCCATCTTTTGCAATTTTTCTTTAAGTTTTTTCACGTAAATATATTCTGGAAGTGTCCAGTACACAAAGAAATGCGCCTAGTAGCGTTTTACCCGCTACAAAAAAAGAAAAGTTCGAACGTATTTTTCAGTCTGCTAAGATGAAACGCCATTTAAAAGCATGGAACCAGCAGACAACAACTCGAAAAACAAGTGACGAACGGCTAGCGCATACCGGCTAGAGCAGTGGAGACATCTGTTGGTTCTAGTTCGCTACATCCCTATTGGGACCGATATGGATGTTTTATTTCTTAATTTAATTCTGTTTTGAATCTTTTTTTGACATACCGTATTTACTCACCTATAACCCCCATTTCCCCCCCATAAATTTCAACTTCTAAAATAGGGGAGGGTATAATAGGTGAAAACTTCACATAATTTAGGTTGAGTTGTCATGCTTTAAAAGCAGAAAGAAACACATCTAGCATCTTTAAATCAAGACACAAAATAGTTGTTTAAATCTGTATTTTATTCTAAAAAGTTAAATTAGCATGTCAATTTAAGTTTAAACAGTTTGGTACAACTCCCTCCTGCATTACCACAGCTGACTGGGTCACGTGACTAAAAACGCCGCACAAGGTGTTCAAGGTTAATGAAGCATTGCAATGTTGTCATTTGGCTGGGCAGCAAATGCCTGAAATACAGCACACCGTATTTATAACACAAACTTTTATAAAATATGCTAAAACCTATTATAACTGTTAAACTGATTGTTTCTTCTTACCTTTCGTGCAAGTGTGCAGAGATCACCCACTGGCATCGTCGCTATCATCACTTGGCTGTTCCTTCCCAGAGTAAATCGTCTTCAGTTCCATTCAGAGCTGAAGAAATTTCTGTTTGCTTAAAACTTCTTTCCACAATGTCAGGAGTGATTAGTCCCCATGCATATACAATCCACTCAGAGATTACACAAAAGCTTGGGTGTTTGATTTTGCTACCTTTCATCATCTCGTGCTTATTGTTCACCATCCAATCTGCATAAGCCCTCCTAACATGTTCTTTGATGGGCTTATTTACGGAGACATCCAATGGTTGTAAACTGGATGTAAGACCTCCTAGGATGATGACTGAACATATTTTCGTCATGTCTATCTGTTTCTTCAAAGCATCCACTAAGTGACTGCAAAAGCTGTCCTATGAACTTCTTATTTTACAGGGCTCCTGGTGGGCATTCCCACACTGTTTTCAACCAGACCTTCATTAATTCTGCCTCCATCCAACCCTTCTCTTGTATCCCTCTGGGGAAATCATCTTTTGGCAGCGCTTTCCGTTTCAATATGCAATATGGCAAAAACTTTCTACCATCTGCAGTCACTGCTAACATCATGGTGCATCATAATTTTTCATTTCCCCTAGTTTTTACTAGAATGTTGTTGCTGTGTTGATTGTGGTGTTTGATGGCATGTTGAAGAACAGTGGCATCTGGTCTGTGTTGCCAATTTGTGAGAAGAGAAACTGATGCTCTTCCCGAAGCCTTGTGACATAGCAGTGAAATTCTGTTTTTATTGTTGTAATCTGAAAGATGCTGCTGACACAGCGATGTTCTTCTCCACAGACTTAGCCCACTCCGGCGCATAGAGCATTCTGCCCAACCTCTGCTTGCTTTGAAATCCTTTCCTGCGATACCAAGATTTTGTGCAATTTCATGAGCTTTAAATTGCATCATTTCGTTAGTTACAGCTATGCTGTTATTCCTTGTTTCTGTAACCCACTCCAGAACTTTCATGTCCACATTTTCATATCTCCCTTTCTTCACACCATGGAATGATTTCAATGTTTTCTTTGCTGCTGATAATTTGCCTTTCTCTTTACGCCAATAACGTATCATACATCGGTGCACCTTGTATTTATGACCCGCCGCTCTCACTCTATTTTCTTCAGCATATTCTAACACACTCAACTTGAAGGATGTCCTAAAACTGGCTCTCCTACTCATTTTCCATGTGCTTACTCACTCTTGGCCAACACTAAATGTACATGTGTACAGTGGATGCAAAAATTGAAAAACTTGGAAAGGCATTGAGAAATCTAAAGTGGGGGTGAGAGTAACCAAGTCAACACACAGGTGGCGGGGAAGCGTGGGTTTTACTGTTAATTGGAATGTTGCAGCTGCTGGTCACTTGAAAAGATTTTCTGCATTTTTTTCCCCTGATATTTACAGGGGGTAATATAGCTGAGGGAGTGTTATAGAAGAGTAAATAAGGTAGTTGGTATAAATTTTTTTGTAGCTTTTCATTAAAATCATATACAGTACAGCTGCGGTTATCCAAGCTCCAACTAACCGCGTTCCGGGTTAACCAAGGCCAAAAAAAAAAATAATAAAAAATAAATAAATAGATAAATAAATCGAAAGTTTGGTTTGCAGTAGATGCGTTAAACTAACCCTGCAAAGTGAAATATGCATATACTGACAAATCGATCATAATACTTATACTCGATCATAGTACTTATATTAGTCACATATGGTTTCGTCAAAAAGAGTTCTGGTAAATAAAACGCACAGTTTTTAATCATTATTAAATACTGTACAATGAAGTAATTTCAATGCTTTGCTAATCATCAATACAATTTTGTTAATGCTTTTTTACGACACTTAGATTAAGACACTAAATGTCACGTTGTTCAATAAAACAGAAAACACTTATGGACTTCTTCAAGAAATAATTTTTTCAATTGGAACATGTACTGTAGCCTATGTATGTCTTTTTATAATTTTTTATTTGTATTTTATTTTTATTTGTACATCAATTTTTCAATTGATAATACAGTAGATGCCTTTTTTCACATCTTTGATCACGTTTTCATTCATTTCACCAGTTTACCATATGTTTTCCTCTGGATTTTTGACAGAGTCCGTGTTATCCGAGGTACCCTCGGTCCACATTAATTCGGATAATTGAGGCTCTACTGTACAAAAATTTCTGAAATTCTAGCCTGTCTTGAACAATAATTGAGGAGCTCTGAATCAAAATGCGGTCAGTCCATCCTCGGTCGAAACTCTGTTTGATACGTATTCCCCCTATTTCAGTAGTGCTGAATCGATCTGTGTAGTCAGAATGCTTCTAAAAGCACTCCTCCTCAGTCTAAAAGCCATTGAAATACTGTGTTTGCTTCAGAATGCACTGAGTCCAGCACCACGTTTGGAACAAAGTGTGCTTTGTGACATACGCGGAAATATCAGTTATTTGATACCTTGTTTACACCTGCATACCGTGCACAAAAGAACCCCAAACATGTGCAAACAAATGGCAGGATTAAAAGGTATCAGCTGACCCATTCTTGTACCATTATTGTCAACAATTTCCATCTGCTTGTGGAATGAATTTAAAATGGATACCATGCAATTATAATGAGTTTAAACGTTGTGTTGTAAAGCCTAAACTAGGACCAGCTATTCGCTTAAAGTTGTACAAGATGGTAAATGAAGTAGGTGTTGCTGGCAACAATAGATAGTTTGATACTACCATACAGGGCTGCGGAGGCCAAAATAGAAACTCTCACGTTGTCCATGCTTTCATTTTATGGCTCCCTAGGAAATTACCTTCCCATCTCAACATTACGAAGATATATCCAGTCAGAGGACACTCTTACCTCTCGGCTGATAAAATGTTTGGGGTGATGGAAAAGTCCTTTTGGAAACGTTCTGAAATTATCAATCCTGAATTTTACACTGAAATGTATAGAGAAGTTGGTGAAGTGAGAGTTCTGGGGATTGACAGACAACTCAGGGATGTCATACAACTAACTAATTATTTAACGAAATTAACAGGAACAAGAGACATGAAAAGCATATTTTTCAAGAAAATTTTGAAAGAAAATAAATTTACATTCAGTATTAAAATGGAACCAGCATACAATTTTTATGATCCATCAAACCTTTTTTTCTCTCCTTTGAAACGAGGGGTTAAGTTTGGGACCATACCCGAGGTTCAAATTGTACAAATGAAAAGCATGGTTAGTGACAGAGAGAAAACTGATGTTGACGGATTACTGGAGAGGAGGTTTGGGGAGTGAGACTGAACTGCAATTTTATGTCAAGGTCTTAGTTGAACAGCCTGGAATTTGAAATGAAGACGGAAATGAAAATGAGGAAGAATATGAATGTTTGGAAGAAGAAGTGAGAATTATATAAATGAAATACTGACAGAGATCAAGTGGTTCATAACTTTAAAGTGATGCAAGTAGATTTCAGCTTCCAGTATGCTAGTTCGTTTCTAAATAAGTTTGAAGTTCTATTGTTTTCTGTAGAGAGCAAGTGACAAGTGTAAAATTGGGATCGGAACATTGTTAAAAGTGTCCCATATATTTTGTGTTGAATATCACTGTCCGTTTCATTGATATTTGAACAGAAAATATCAGTAAAATAAATTTTTCAACTATTATTTATAAAAAAATCTCTTTATTTTCTTATATGACTGCTTCAAAACACTCTCAGTGCAAATTATTTCTTTAAAAAACATGACATAATACAAAAACATGATTTGTTTGTTAAATAGGGCTATGTGTATGCATAGCACACTACAAATTGACGTAAAAAGTTTTTTGATATCCTGGAATGTTTAGGAGCTATTAGTTTTTTCTCTCTCCTGAAAAATTATTTATTATGGACTGAGTGCATTTTGATTCAGAGCTCCTCATTGTCTAATGCATTGTGTCATCCAGTAAGGTACTGGTACTTATGCAATCAATTTACTCTTTGTTTTCTAGTCACAATCACAACAATAACATGGTCTACTGCTAAGGACTTAAAAATAACATGCTACAATCAATGGCAAATTAAGGGAGGGGGCCACAAATTTTGGAGTGACCTCAATAGGTGATTCCAATTAAATTGAGCAACTCTATGTTTACTGCAACAACAGAGTTTTCCAGGGGAGAAAGATGTAAAAAGCTTGCAGAAACTCATCAGAGATTGATTTTATAGGTCTTAATCCATTTTGGAAAGAAAATGTCAAATGAATAGCAGGAACAATACACTTTTATAGCATTCATGCAGACACTATATTTAACTGAAAAGTGGTGGCCAGTATTAATGTGCAAGCTACTTGTAATTCTGAAGAACTATTCACTAGTGTTGACGCTACTTGGCCAGGCAAAGCAAGAGAAGAAGAACAACAGCAAAAGTTCCATCAGTTATAATGCACTGTTCTTAGTTTTACTTCCTGTTGTAGTTGACTGTTGGGAGAGGGATGACAAGGACATGGAGCACCTCCTGGGATGAGTGATCAGCCCAATGCCAGACTCACCTTCAAGACAACACAAACTCAAAGAACGAGACACACCAGTAGAACACACACTCAATCTGAATAAGGTGGATGTGATGAAGTTTCGTGAATTTCGCCTTATAGGTGAGGGAAGACTTGTCCTGACCAAAACTGAACCAGAACCTGCTGCACGAGAAGAGTGAATGGATACCCTATGCCACAGAGGTGGTCAGTCTGTGGAGCCTATAGAAATAAATACAGTAGAGTCCCACTATTCCGAACTAATTGGGACCGAACACCTCGGTTTAGCAGCAATTTGAAATAGGTGGATTTCATGAATAACATCAACTTATTGACTTGTTAAGGGTAAATTAAGTGTGGGGAATTGTATAAATGGAGCCGACATGTGCTGTAAGTAACCAGCTTTCATTCCAATTTGGTTTCAGGCGTTTTCATCAAGCTTAGGCTCTATGCATGTCTCTATTTAACTTCTTTATATAACAATAAATGTACGTTTTTCATTAATGTATTTTTAATTTTTCCTGTTAGGTTAAAATTTTTTAATTTTTTTCTGAACTCTGTTTGGAATAGGCAGATTTTTGGAATAGTGGGACTCTACTATATGTCAATCATGTTTTACATCATTATTTCTCATGACCATGAACTTGTTCCACTTATACCTCTAATTTTTATTATGAACTAATTATTTTATTATCAAGTTAATTATTTTTATGATATTTTATAACTGATATGAAATATTAGGGATAATATTCAAATTCCTAAATAGAAGAATAAAAGCCGTATTGTAGTAGTTAATTAATTATTAAAGGAAATATTTCATCATGCTTGATGTTTAACGGAATGATAAAGGGAATCCCGAAAGAAAATTGGTTGAAATAGAAGCTACTGCTATTGTTTAAATGGAAGTTGCAGGAGTAGTTGATAGCAACCAACGATTGATGAGTATGTCATAAGTAGGGACCGGATTTTTAGGTTTTTACCTACTTTTTTCCTTACTTCCAAAACAAAAAGCGCTTATACACTTTTTCGAATCATGTCCATACGATTCACCCACATTAATTCTGTGGCACCTAAAAATACCTAAATGGGGTATAAAAACCTAAATATACCTAAACGGGATATAAAATCTAAAATATCTAATATAGGCTGCTTTTTTGTCTTTTTTGTTTGTCAGTTGAGATATCGATATTTTGCGGAGAGACAATAACTGCGTCGGGTTGAAATTAATACCACCAGCGTTTCGTTCAACCCATTGTCATCTAGGATGTACAGTATCAAGAGACGAAGTGTAAGAGTACCGGCGTATTCCTTTTAAAATATTCGTATGAACAACCATTGTTGCCGTGTATGAACAAGGATATAGATTTCTGTGTTTTAAAGCGCTTGTTTGAATTTAGTACTGCCCTGTCATTCATAGGGGTACGCCGTAGCGTAGTGGTTGAGGCGCTGCGCTACAAACCGGAAGGTCACGGGTTCGATTCCCTAATGAGGTCGTTGGAGTTTTTCAATTGGTCTAATCCTTCTGGTGGCATTATGACCCTGGGGTCGACTCAGCCTCTAACAGAAATGAGTACCAGGTGCAATCCTGGGGGTAAAGGCGGCCGGTGCGTAAGGCTGACAACCTTACCACCTTCATGTGCCGAATGTCTACAAATTTGGGAGCCTCAACCTCCTGGAACCCTCTGGGCCTCCATGGCCCGTAATAGGGAACACTTTACTTTTTTTTACTGTCATTCATACTGAGTGGTCACACTGTGAGTTTTAAGAAGAAGTGTCAATTATGCCGAAACAAATGAAATTGAGTTTATTACGGCAGTGGATTGGCGATGACCTGAATTTCATCTTCCCCCTTCTTCTTTTCTTCTTCTGAGGTTATTTTATGACGTTGCACCCCGCGGGTTTCTACAAGTATTATGTATTGAATCCTATGTAGCACATTCAAATTCATTAAACCAATTATTCTACCCGAAAATGATTTTTTGGACAAAAAACATAAAAAAAACTATTTCACCTAATGGAAAACCTAAAACAGTGTTTTTAAAAACCTAAAAATCCGGTCCCTAGTCATAAGTATGATACTTCTACCCTCTGAATTGAGGAGGAAGAAGCTGGAAGATGACAAATTTGAATTGTCGAGAGAGGCACTCTTCAATCTGATCACAGTAGGGACAATCATGTTGAGCGAGTTGCTCCATTAGATGCTATGAATAAATGGTCTGCATGATGGTGAGATCTTCCAAACGGCTTCTGCTGAACTCCAGCAGATTGCAGATTAATATACAGGTATTTAAAGAAATAAGAGGCCAATTTCTGAGACATGTATTATAATATCAATGGTGTGATCCTGTAATTACCAGTGTTCAGATATAACGGTCATTGAAACCATTAGTACCATATTGGCCCGAATATAAGACGATGTTTTTTCCCAGAAAATGTGCTTTTAAAAACTATACTCGTCTTATACGCGCACCCTAAGACTCAACAACTCCCCAATCATGAATGCAGCTGTGCATGTGTGTAGCGGCCGGGGATCCCCACGCAAATGGCGTGCGTCTGATCCAAGGTCAAAGTCGCGTGGAAATTACCGAATTTTACCGAACTTTATTGTTCCCGAATTCGTGCTTCTCCTTGTACTGCCGTGTACTGCACTGCTTGGCATCTCTATTCTCTATGCATAATGCTTTGTTTGACCACCAACATGGCAGATCATGTGGAAAAGAAAGCATCTTCATTGTTTCAATGCGTAAATAAGGACGAGAGAAGAAGTTACGACATGAACTTCAAACTTCTGTTTTATGTGAAGCAAAATGTACTAATAAGCTATTTTATTTATTTTTTTCGTAACTACCCTTCAAAAATTCAGGGTCGTCTTATTTTCGGGCCAATACGGTATTTTGAATTAACTAAACACTAGATTACTCCGAAGAGGCTACATATTAGCTGATGATGAATGCAAGGATGCTTGGAAACATGTTCTATTTAAGTGATTACTTCTTAAGAATGCAAATCACACTTCACTTTGGTATAAGGCTAGGCGCATATTGGGGCGTGATTGACGCGTGTCACGCGACGTGGCACAGTGCGAGTTTTTGTAACATACTTAAAAATGAATGGGTTAGCGCAAATTGACAACGCAACGCTACTCAGCGCGAATCGCGTGATACTACAGACATGTGGCACAGTAGCAGAGCCACAGTTTCTCGCGCCACGCGTCACACATGCCTTCTGTTCTCTGACTGTCACTCAAAGGTTTTGGTGTCCGGTTGTGCATTTTTTCTTTGTTTCATTAAAAAACATTTTCTTTATTTACGATGTTGGTCGAGGAAAAGCTGATAGAGGCGGTAAGGAAATACCCACAGCTGTACGACACAAACAATCCAAGTTACATGAAAGCTAAATTGAAAACAAGAATTTGGACGGACATCGCAAAGGAGCTGAACTTGAAAGACGGTAAGTAAATATACTTATTGAACCATTTTATAATTAATATTGTCTACTATTTTAACTAGGGATGGGTCGATACCAGATTTTCTCGATACTCGATACCGATACATGATTTTTTCCTCGATACTCGATACCTTCAAACATTTCCAGTTTCAATAAATAGGTACATTAAAAATTAAAATTTGAGAGAACTGTGTAATACCAACTAAATTAATTAAGTCTGCATATTTAATGTGTCAAAATTTAATGTAATCAGTAGCCTATAATTACTTTTAAACTCTACATTAAAACTAAAATTAGTTTTTTAAACAGTCCACTTACAAGTTTTTGTTAAAAAATACTAGCATTCTCACTTAATTGCTGAATTGCAGAATTACAAAAGTATCGAGCGAGTTTTCTGAAGTATCGTTCGATGCCGATACCATGCAAGTATCGAGGTAACGAAAGTATAGAGGACCCACCCCTAATTTTAACCTTTATAACACATTTCATATCCTACATTTCTTCTAATTTTACTCTGAGCTTGTAGATTTTTTCTAGTTTACTCACCCACGAACAAATCATATGCAATTTAGAATCAATCATTTTAACTAAGTTCTATTATGTGCTAGCAGAATGCATCAGAAAAGAGAATTGCAGTATAATAATTATTAATAACAAGATTTTGAGGGTAAAATATTTAGAATTGAATTGGGTAAACAAACCAATGAACGAGTTAACCTGTTCCAAGAACCGTATGCCCAGAATCCAACATCAGTAGGCGCTTAACTTGAGGATTCTCTACTTTTTTTTTTATATGCCCTCTTGTACCGCAATCTCTAAATTAATTTAAAAACACACCCACAATCAGGGTTCGAATCAAACATTTTGATGAGTGGACGGAATTAATGTGGGTCCAAATTTATTCATGTTATTAACAGAACATCCACTCTCTATACTCGACAGACTATCACGGAACACCAATCACTATTGCACTCATTGTCATCAGGGTTGCCAGGTATTTCTACACCACTATAGCTAATTGCAGAACAAATAAAAAGTGCAAAAATATATTGCACAAACTTTCTCGCATCTCGTACGTGTTAAAGGCTAGCACAAAAAAAAAAAAGTAAATTAAAGACAATTAAATTTTATTTATTACATTTTCATAAAACTAACAAGTATCTAGAACGGAAGCATCAGGGTCGATCTTTATGTTCAATTCTTTTAACGTGAAATAATAATAATAACAATAACAACAACAATCGGTAGTTTTAAATTATTAGTAAGTTATGACTGTCGAATGACCATATATCAAAGAAAAAATCCCAATAACCATTGTCATACGAAAAATCGGCACACCTGCCAACCCGGATTGACACAGCACATTCTTCAGCCGTTCTGTTGCCCGGCAAGAAGAAATAAACACCAAGCTGTAATATAAACCGTCCACTGTCATGCTTCTGTTTACTCCATGCATATCAGTGCTTATTAGATAAATATTGCTACACATTGTGCTTGTCCACATCAAAAAGCGGCATTATGAAGAAACATAATATGTGCAAGGTAATTGCTTTAGAACTATAACAAAATTTTGTAAAATTTAGAAAAATATATCCCTAGCAAGGAAGGAATTTTTATTTGACGACCAGGACAATTTTTTAAAGAGAGGGGGAAATTCCCCCATCCACCCATTAATTTGAACCCTGCATTCAATACGTACATACATTGACAAATTTAAAATACTGCACTTCTTTACAGATATACAAACTTATTTAAAATTATTCACATGAAGGTTGTAAAGATTTGAAAAATTCACAGAAGTTTTGAAAAGATTTATTTTAAAAATAACAATGACCACATTAATGTACATTTAGAAACCTCTAGACAATTCGCCCCTTGAAATCTAGTGAAAAAAACAATATAAACATTAAATATAAAAAATGACTGGAAGTAATTTTGCAACTAATAACGAACTAAGAATTGAATTGACATTATATATATATATATACATATGATTATTGATAATTTTCATTATTTCTTTTTGTTTAAAGGAAACACAAAAGAATATATTACAGTCATACCAACTAGCAATAAGCTAGTAATTTCCAAGCATCACGGTTTGGTGTTGCCATGGAACTGCTCCCCAATTGTTGAAATATTCAGTAAACTGTTCCCTCACTCTGAAAGCATTTGATGCATTTCTGATATTGCAACCTCGTACTGGAAGTAATTGATTTTGTGGCAATCGTTCAATGTCATCCACATCTTCATTTGAAACCAGTACTGATGACCTCAAATAGTTGTGCAAAACGCAAGTTGCCTTAACAACATCTCTCACCGTGTCAACTTTATTTTCAAAGGGTCTTCTGAAGACTCGAAACCGAGAAACTAGTATGCCAAAAGCACATTCCACTGTTTGCCGCGCACGGGAAAATCAGGCGTTGAATATTTGGTGCTGATAATTCCCAGTTACATATCTTCTTGGATATGGTCTCATTAGATTTTCTGATAAAGGGAAAGCCTCATCTCCCACCAAAACGTACGGTACTGGGTCAGCAATAGTAGGTAGCAGTGTTGGTTCGGGAAGTAGTAAACTGCGTTTCATCATTTTCTTGCCTAACGCACTACTCGAAAACAAACTTCCATCACTGAATCTTCCCATGGCACCAACATCAACAGTGATAAATCTGTAATCTGCTCAACTGTAGCTAACAAAACAACAGAGAATGTGTGTTTATAGAAGAACCGCTTTTGCCAGGCTTTTTAATCACAACATGTTTTCCATCCACTGCCCCTACGTAGTGTGGAAATTGCCATCTTTGCTCAAATCTGTTAGCAGCTGCCTCCCAAGTTTGCTTAGTTGGTTCTTGTAAATATGTTGGTTGCATTTGTTTCCATAATGCGACGGCTACCTCTCTCACAATATTAGAAACCGTCTGGTCTCCCAATCTGAAGTTGTAAGCGATACTTTTGTAGCTATCGCCAGAGGCAACATATCTGAAACAAACCGAAATTATGTTAGTGAAGTGAAATAAATCAAAGATGTGCAAAATTAATTTGAAAATTCTTAATCTATAAATATGGAAGTAAATAGTCATTATTAATTCCCATTCGTTGCTGAACAATGTTTTTAAATTACATTTTCAATAATACACTGTCAAAATTAAAGGCATTTATTGAATTTAAAAGCAATAATATATTGTGGGGATATTGTCTACTACTTATTTACCCTACCACACCACAACTGCCTCCACAATTATGCTACATTGAATAAATTTTAATTTTGTTGCAGGGGAAGGAACAAAAAATATGTGGCTGAAATTGAGAGGTGGTTTTTGAAACGCTCGGCGACGCCATCAGAAGTGTCTCAAAAGTGGGGCTTCTCCTCAGCACATCAAGCCGTGGAAATACCAAAGTCAAATGTCTTTCCTTCAACCATTTATGTCAAGTGGGCCACGGGAAGGAAATGTAGTTGACGGCAGTGATGACGAATCCCAGGTTCCTTCAGAGCCATCGAAAAATGAATATTTTGAGAATAATGATGAGGGATTTGTTTGTGGTGAAAGTGAAGGGTCACCACTAGACTTTGGACTTTTAGGTCGCTAAAAATGCTGTTTTAGGTACCTAAAATAGGCTCTAAAAATTGGAAAATAGGTTCTAAAAATCGTAAAATAGTCTCTTATAAAATCGTTAAGTAGCCAATTTTCTGAAATATCTCAATTGCAATGCAGAATATTATATTTATTGAAGTCACCATTAATCAATAATCATGATTAAACAAAGATATAGGCCTATGGTACACAGAATTATAAACATATTAGTAGGGCCTGTATTACTACCATAACAGTGAAAACCTAATCCCTGCACCCAGAAGCTACGCATATCATACTAGCATATTCAACCCCTTGTATCCCTCAGTGATTCAGAGAACTACTTTTTTTTTCTGTTACTGGATGTGGGAGTCGGGGGAAAAAACACTACATTTTCTTGGGAATTGCAAATAATTTTTCTACTGAAGATGAAACATTCCTTACTATTTAACCACATCATGTACTGCACATTTCGAGCTAAAAATTTGGTACAGACTGAAAATAAAGCTATAATTTATAATAAAAAATTACTTATTTTGAACTTTAGAGGAAAAACAAGAAAAAATGCAATAATAGGCTCTAACGTAAAAATAGGCTGTTTTAGGCCCTATAAAAATATCAGTTTTAGGCATAGTGGCTTATGAAACATGCATTTACAAGTTTTCGTCCATATATCACTTTAGGATTAAAATAGGTTTTTACCTAAAGTCCGAAGTCTAGTAATCACACCTGGATCCTGGTGGAAATGCTGTTCCAATCGATGAAGGAATCACTGGATACGAGCAACCCCTAATTAGCGATGAAGGATGCGAAGATGATGGAAGCAGGAGGCGAATGGAATTGTTAACCCCAACTGCAAGTCCATCCCCGCTGATTCCCACGAAAAGAAGAAAAACAAATAATGATATCCGTGATATACTGGACCGATCGATCAAACAACGAGAAGAGAGGGCACAACAACGGGCGGAAGAGAGGACAAAATTGTTAGAAGAAACGAAAAACACTGATGACCCTCTGTTTAACTTTTTCATGTCAATGTATCAATTGACGAAAACTATGCCCCACCATTACCAGCATAGGGTGAGAGGCCAAGTTTTTCAGGCAGTTTCTGATGCAGAGGCAGAAGTTATGTGCTGCGTCACTTTTAACCGGCCTCCCTCTACAGTTTCTTACGAATCAAGTGCATCTAGTATTGTCACACATTCTCCTTGCCCAACCTCACATCAGTCGCCGCACACTTCATCATATGCACTACATAATATGACACATCAGACGGAGCGAGACCCTGAAAATCTACCAAATGATTCCAGCCAATCCAACATTCCCAGTTTGGCCTACTTTGTCACCAACTACGAGTGTGATAATTAACTTCTGAAATAATATTTTGAAGTTTTTTTTGAAACATCTTGAACTTTTTGAAATAATATTTAATAAGTTAGCTGAAATTTTTAATAAAATAATTTTTGTTATTCAACTAAAACAGTGTTTTATATGTTCCTGACATTTAAAATGAAATAAATTTAAAAAACATATTTGGCGTTTGACATTAACCCTGTAAAAATTCAAAATAATATGTTTTCATGAAGTCATAAACTAAAAAGTGCAAATTTTTTAAGGTGTGTAACTTACATAGAAATAACATAATATTATAGATAGATATACAAGCATAACATAATATTATTACTAATAATAATATTACTTACCTCAAGAACACTGCAAGTTTTTCTTCAGTCCCAATCGGCTCTTAAGCATTGCACCCATCAGAGTGAATGGACTGCTGAATCATCCCATGCACTTCTGCGAATTGGTTTCGGTTCATCCGAAAATAATTCGTAAAAACAGAATCAGGTAATTCAGATGTCATTTTGAACTGTCCATGGGTTTTTCGCTTGGAAAGATATAAGTTATTGGGGGACTTTGGTTTCTTGCATGCCACCGAATTGAGTAAAAGCACAATCTGAATCCGACTCTGAACTTAGATTTAATAAACATATTCTTATTCCTGGATCATTCATTTTGATAACAAATACACACGTCGTGTCAAACGCGCCTCAATATGCGCCTAGGCTAAGAGGGATTGTATTTATGTTACCTTGTCAGCTGGTCTCTTGCTTTTAACTTCAGCTGCTTTTGCCTGAAAACATAAAAGAAAAGTCAAAGATAGGTTACATGTGTCATGTGAAATGGGCCAATTGTACTCAATCTGTGAATAAGTATAGTAAGCATGGCTAAACAATGAAATTAATGATCATGAAATTTTTAGAACTGATTTTTGTGTTTTCAGAAATGATAGAGATTGGAGAGGAGGAAGTATTTTCATTTGCACTTGATACTGAATTTACATAGGCCTAGGGAATTGATAAAGAATTTATTGGTAATATTAAAATCAGAGTAATTATTAATACTTTATATATGCTCTAAGTCATATTTCACAACACAACGCAAGCTAAGCTAAGTAGAGGGATGTCATCATTTCCTTTATTGTAATGGAATTTACTGGGAATGACCTAAGAGTTCAGTTGACTGAATCAGTTAAGTTTGAAATGTTTGATCACTAGCGTAAACCCCATACATAACTCCAGCCAATGAACGATAGTTACGTCATGATTCTCACTACCCCCACTCATAATCTAGCGCAGCGAGAATCAGGAAGCCGGTAACTTAATTGAATCAGTCTGCATTGGAGCATAAAGAGAAGAGGAAGATGTAGTCCTAAATAATTCTGCAGCAAGTCTCTAGATGAATAAGAAAAAATCTTCTGAGCACCAGGCCTACTTAATAAACTATCATATTGAAAGTGCTATGAAAATAAGTAGTTTATACTAAAATTGTGCAAATATTGGAAGAGACTACATAAATATCAAGGCATGAAATTACATATTTTTCCTTCCTATCACCCTTAGGGCCTGTATGACGACCATCTCATATATTTATCTGCCAGATAGAGAACTTATCTGGAAGTTGGCCAAGAATTGCATACCGTATATACTCGAATACTACCCACATATTTTTTTCAAAAATCGCGAACGAAAAACTGGGATGCGGGTATTAATTGAATACTGGACTCCTCTTATCTGAATTTTGAAAATTGTGTACCATATCGGCTCATTATAGCACGATGCTTTGTAGTAGCATCACAGTAGGCTTATAGTATAACAGTAACGAAGCTGTAATGAAAGGAAAATGAAACAAAGAAGATGCTTTCTTATGCACATGGTCCGCATAGAGACGCCCACATATATGTGGAGACGCCAAACAAGCAGTACAGTCACGGCGCACGTGCAGTACAATAATTCGGGGAAAAGTTCGGTAGAGTTCGGCGATTTCCAGACTACTTTGACCTTGGATCGGACCGAGTCGGACGCACGTCATCGCGGGTGATTCCCGCAGAATGAAGAGTGTTGTTGTTGTTGAGGTATTACGCTGCGCGTATAAGACGACGAGACTTCTGCGGGCTGTTACCATGCACGTTATTTTTATAAGTGCCTTTTAGCCCACCAAATTTAATTATTTTATGATATGAAACGTTAATTATAACGGTTTAATTAAGAATAAAACTGGCAAAATAACTTTATATATGGGCCTGTAGATTTTTTTTTAACTTCTTAATGAAAAATTTGGGTGCGGGTATTATTCGGGGGCGGGTAGTATTCGGGTATATACGGTACTATGATCTCCTGACAAAATCTGTCTGGAAAGACAACTCCCAGATAAGCTGGCAAGAGGATGCAGTGGCTGATAAAATACCAACTGCCAGTTAGGGAAGCTCGGTGGAAACAAGATGGCAGCACTCTGAAGCTTCAAAGCCACCTGAGTTTCCGAATTGATCCTGGAAAATTTAATTTACACAAAAATGCTGCTTTAGGCTCACATGTGATCAAAATAGAATTGCACAAATCGATATGTTCTTATGTAATTTAACTGTATAAATACAAATTCGAGCTGCCGCACCTAGCGGAGGCCCATCAAACTCTAACAAACACACTTCTTCGCTCAACGAGCCAAGGATCATTTTACAAAATGTTAATGCGTTCTTCCTGATAGCAGTTCCGAGGTGGTATTACATGACATCTTCCAGTTAAGCTATCTGAGTGTCATGCATTGGGAGAACTTGTTGGCAGGTGGTAATACAGGCCCTTAGTATGGTCTAAACTAAAATTACGCACATAAAGATTAATACTTATTTATTCTCATAACAAAATATCTGCAAACAATATGTTGTAAAGTAAGAAATAAATTATAAGGTTTGAAGCTTTCATGGCGCTGATTACTTAAAATGGCTTCTCGGGTTATCAGCCTTGTCAAAATATTAGGCTCGAGCTATTGGCTATCTTCACTCTGTGGCCTTCCTCAGGAATGTGTGTGTAGAGAAATCATGTCCATATTTATAGGACAAATATTAAAACAGAATGCACTACAGCCGATCAGAAGTCAGGTAGAAGAATTCATTTGCTCCTATAAATATGGACATACTTTCTCTACAAATATTCCTGAGGAAGGCCAAAGAGTGAAGATGGCTGAAAGCTCGAGCCTAGTAATTTTGACACAGGTGATAACCCCAGAAGCAATCTTAAGAAATAAATTCCTTATTAATTACTATGCCCATTGAATTATTTAATTAAATCAATTTAATTTATTTATTTAACCTGGTAGAGATAAGACCATGAGGTCTTCTCTTCCCCTCTACCAGGATTCCAAAACTACAATTGCAATATAACTATAAAAATACAAGAAAAATACAGTAAGAAAAAATAAAAAGTACTAGCATTAAAGATACTAATGCTAATAATTAAAGTTATAGTAAAACACAATACAATAATATAAAATCATAAAAATAAATCTTGCACCTTGTAACTTTCTATGTACAAAGCGATATGCCAGAGCGAGTTAGGTATTCAAACAGTTTATGTCTGAACTGTCTGGGATTTTGACAGTCCCTGACATTCACGGGCAGAGAATTCTATAATTGTGTTGCAGAAGTGGTGAACGAAGACAAGTAAAGAGCTGTGCGGTACTGATAGTGTTAAGTTATGTCGTGAAATTATGACGAAATGAGGAAATTATGACGAGAGGTGAGCGAATTAAAGCGTGATGATAGGTAAAAAGGTGTCGAGGATAGAAGGATTTGGAAAAGAAGTAGTAGGAAGCGGTAATCACGGCATGTATGGAGTCGAAACCAGTTTAACGTATTCAGAGATTAAGTGACATGGTCATATTTGCGCATGTTACAAATAAATCGTACGCACACGTTATGAGCACACTGCAATTTCATTTTTAGGTCGTATGTCAAGACAGTCATTACTATGTCAGCATAGTCATTATGATTAGTGCATGAACAGTAATGAACCACAAACCCTGAGATAGCTATGTCTATTGCTCTTCAACTGACCTAGTCGAGCAGTTTGAACTGTATGGCTAAATATATCAGAGGATTAACTGAAAACCCTGAGATTTTGTCACATATGAGGGGGAGTCCGGAAATAAGTTTCCCCTGGCAACTGTGTACAGAGGTGTGGATGAAAGACAAAAAATATAATGAGACATTGAAGATAAGAGGTATCTTTATTTTTCTGCATAATTACCACATACATTGAGACATTTGTCATACCGTTTTAGAAGCTTCAAAAAGCCCTCCAGGAAAAAATCAGGGCTCTGCATACGGAAGAAGCGTCGAACGGCTTGTGTGAGATCAGCAGAGCTCCTAAAGTACTTTCCATCGAGAGACTTCTTCAAAGCCAGAAATAGCCCTCTGAAGTCGCTGGACTGTATGGCAGATGGCTAGGCACTCCCAACAAAGAGTTTTGTGTCGCCGTCATCGAGTGTGGTCTTGCATTGTCATCCAACAACAGAACACCAGATTGGAGAGGCCATGCCGCTTTTTCTGAATCACCTCTTTCAATTTCGATGCTTCTTCTGTATGCAGAGCCCTGATTTTTTCCTGCAGGGCTTTTTGAAGCTTCTAAAGCGGTATGAGAAATTTCTCAATGTATGTGGTAATTATGTGGAAAAATAAAGGTACTTCTATCTTTAATGTCTCGTTATATTTTTTGTCTTTAATTCACACCTTTGTACACAGTCGCCAGAGGAAACTTATTTCCAGACTCACCCTCACATTTAACCTCTGAAATTTAAATAAACGATAAGACAAATTGAGCAGTATCACACTAAAAGTTTAAGGGGACTGGGAAGAGCTGCTGACCCATTTTCCTACGCATAACATATACCCTGCAACAAAGTTTTTTATTTCCTCTGCTTCTATCCAACACATTCTAGTTTTCTTTGCCCCAAGTGAGTGAGTGAGTGAGAGCTGAGAGCAGAACACAGAAATAAATTAACATCCTCTGTTTTAACTCTCTGCATGCCGTGAGCCGATTCCCGAAGTCAGCTGGAGAGTCCCAGCAGGCTGTCACTCTTTACTGGTGTAAAGTGCCAAGGGGTTTCAAGTAGAAAAGATGCATTACGAAAAAATGCATATAATTAATTATACTTCATACATAAATCCACGAAAGCTTTTTTATACATACGTCAACATAGTGTATTACTTGTTTATAGTATTAATAAACTTACTTACTCAATGGCAATAGACAATTCCTAGGCAAGCTAAAAGAATACTATCTATTTTATGGAACTCGAAGGTTCATTTCTGTGCTTACCTGAGCCCGCCATTCAACCCTAATATGTGCTAACTCCATCCATCCATCATTCTCAAATCCTACTTCTCTTAAATCTATCCTAATATTGTCCCCCACCTACGTCTAGTTCTTCCAAGTGGTATTTTCCCTTTGAGTCTCTCAGTCAATATTTTTTAGATATGTCTTTCCTTCCCCATGCATGCAACATGCCCAGCCTCCGTGATTTAATTACCCTTACTATATCCGGCGACGAGTACAGGTTATGAAGCTTGTCATTATGCAGTTTTGTCCAGTCTCCATTTTCATCTCTCTTAGGCCCAAATATTTTCCTAAGCCCCCTGTTTTCGAACACACTCAGATTATGTTCTTCCCAAAGAGTAAGCGACCATGTCTCACATCCATATAATACAACCAGCAGCATAACTATCTTATATAACTAATATAATTGTCTAGACACAATAACTTAATATCAGATTCAAACTACAGCATCGCAAATTATATTTTTTAAAGAAAAATATTATTTTAGTATCTTGTTTAAAAATCTGGTACAAAAATGCATATGGAAAAATGCTTTAAATTAATATCTTCAAAATTAGTCATATTGGTCCTGAATTCCACTGTCTTCTAGTTTAAAATACAATGATATAAAATTTTACTTACATACTTTTTAACTATTCACTGTAAGTAAAATTTTATATCATTGTGCTTTAAATTAAAGAATGCTTTGCCTAAAACAATTAATGTGCATTATGATTTATTGAAAGTACAGCATTTGTAACAATTAAGTGCATTTAGGCCTAATCACCGAAGTAGCTGAACTGAAGATTTATCATTTTAGAGCCATGAAACATTGTTCTGGAACATTTCTGTTGAACTGTAAACGTTATAATTTCTCACACTAGATAGGATTATATTTACTTTTATAACATTAAAACACTTGTAATGTTTTACAAACATTAAAACACTTGTAATGTTTTACAAACACTGAAACACAATTATTTCTTTAAGGTGGAGAATCAGGGAGTGTGCTCAGGATTACGCCATTGTCATTGCTGCTATCGCTATCCGTTAACACTTCACAGTCTAAATACTGCAATAATTCTCGTCATCCCCTAAAGAGAAAAAAATCATGGGAACCATTTGTCATTTAGTGCAAACTCTAACTTTTTCAAACATAAACTGAGTAAATAGTAATTCATTGCGTTTTGTGTTGTGAGAATAGAAAGTATTATTATTTACCACAAAGCTTAGCAGATTATAAGGGCTGGCATTCCGGTGCTATAGGATATTATAAAAATACGTTAACCATGCAACATCGCTGGCACTAAAGAGTGTGGACTCTGTCAGGCCGATTTGCTTAAACGAAAGTTTGCAGTTCCACCCCTTGGTGCTGAAGGGTTAATATAGAGAACAAAGAAAGAAGAATGTCGGAAAAAATAATTTTCTAAGATTATCACCAATTAGGTACACAAATCATAAAAACTATTATCCTACAGTTTTAAAACTTTCCCCACATGATAAGAACATCTATTCAAGAAAATGAGGAGAACAGAATTTGCATATACAGTGAACGCCACTTAATGTAATCATGGATAATGTTATCAGTCTGGTAATATTATCACTTTTATGAAGTCCTGTATAGATTAATACTGATACACTGAAAAAAAAATGCTGTTTTTTGTGATCAAAGATTTGGTTTATGTTATCACTAGAGCCTGGATTTCCATGCAAATGCATGTTTTTATATACTTTGGTTACACTTCTCAAACTTTGTAGTTACTCATTACATGACTTATGGATTCCAAATGACCATATTTTTTCCGTGCATGTTTGCATATTTCGACCTTTTTATGGTAATATTCATGCATAATGTATGTTTTGGAATTTTTTTATTTAACATCGCATATTCAAACGTTTTTAATGCATATAAACCCTCATTTTCTGGTTTTAGTGCATAATATCAAGTTACCATGCATGACTGTGCATATTATGAATGTGCCTCCCTAAAATCTCTGCTTGTCAAAGAAACGTAAAAATGTTGTATTGATTGACTTGGCAACAGTCTGCCACCTGCATGAATTTGACAGTGCAAACTACTGTTTACCCTAAATAAACAGTAATATAATAAAACAGGCTACAAAAGAAAATGCCGACTTGCCGACCCCTACCACTTCCATTGAGAGAAAACTACTAAACAGAATGTTCACTGCTTGAATTTGTCAGTCACTAGCCATTGTGGAAGACGTTGAATTTTCTTTAGAAATCGTGTTGTGGAGAAATGGGTGTAACAGTTAGGGAGAAACTTAAGAAGGTACTTAGTTCAAATCCTGATCTTAAACTTCTGAAAATGGTGAAAGACGTATTATGTGGAAAAAATGTAAAAGAAATGGAATTCGATCTCGCTCTCAGTCAAATTTCTTCCCTTAAGTATGCACCTGTTACTTCTTGTGAAGTAAAAAGATCCTTTTCTGTGTTCAAGAATGCCCTAACTGATAAACGCACGAGTTTAAGTGAGGAGAATTTGAAAAAACTTGTTGTCTATTGTTTCTAGAGAAATCGAAATAACTGCAGTACACTGCGGATTTTTGATAGTGCATGTTTCCCTCTTCATTGTGCATATTTGGAGATACGATAGTGCATGAATGTATGCATGTTTTTAAGTTTGATAATGCATGAAAATCCGGGCTTTAGTTATCACCTTTTCTGTTTTGCAGTCTTATTCTCAAGTAGTATACGTTATTCAACATTTTGTTTCTAACTCAACTGTATTGTGTTGTACTAGAAGCTCATAGGACGACCTGTTCAAGGGGGAGGCATTCCCTAACTGCTTTTGATTTGTGAAGGTCACAGTGTTGACATGCAGTGATGGTTAGTGTAAAATGAAAAGACTTGAAGAGACAGGTGCAAGAGGTTTTGTTAAGCGGTGTTCACCACCGGCCAGTAAACTTCCAAAAAACACTATGAATATGAAATATTGGTTAATGGACTCCAAAGGGGAAACGGAAACAAAAACTTTTACTGATTGCAAAAATTGTTGTTTGCAGGCTATTATGAGTGGATGAATAGTTCACAGTTACATATTATCTTGTATGTATGAATAAATAGGTTTTAACACTTTCCGCACCACGCCATCTTTCAGCGTTTTCATCCTGTGAACCGGGCGTTTTCTTCCGATTTTGTGATTTTTTTTTAAAACATACAATACGTATTACAAAATAATGAATTACTTACCCATGAAGATTGAAACTTCCTCTTTCTAGAAATGATATTCTTTATTGTATTCACTCTCATATAAATATATCACAGGCAAATAAATGGGAGGCTCTTTTGAGGATTTACTTTTTTCGGAAATAATTTTTTCAAGGTTTGTAGGGTTAAAAACCTATTTATTGCAAAAGTACTAACTAAAATTACTGAAACAATACATAATATAGAATTCTGACAACATTTTGGTTGCATATTGTCTAGTAATTAACACGTTTGTGATACTCTTGGACATCTTCACGAATTCTAACCTAGCTTCTTGTTGATGTTTTGGTAATCGCAGTAGGCCGATATAAATTCGATAAAAAAAGTTGATATAAATTGATACAAGAATCGATAAGTGTATGATCTCACTCTGTTGGGAAGTTCATAAACTAAGCTTTGTGTTTATCTGTTCAAGTCCTGTATTACACCAGTATTTCCCATTGCTTAGCACGGGATCGCATGCAACGTAAGGGATACGGTCTTGGTTCACGCGGGAGTAAAATGCGGAACATATCACGTACGGGCATGGTGCGGAAAGTGTTAAGGGTTGTGTTCACCAACGCCGATAATCTGTCTGATCCTGGTTTTTAGACTGTAAAGCTGCAATTTTGTTCATTTTGCATTTCATCAGCTACAGTAACTTGGTTTTTCGATAATATCCAAGCTAATGTTTACTGGTGAAATATCAGTCAGGAAAAGAGGATAAACCAAGCTAACTGCAACATCAAGGCGATTGGAACATCTGATCAACATGAGAGATATCACAGTGTCGAGGAATATGAAGCAGAACACAGAATAAGGCACCCTAATGGATAAAGGAATGTATGCCGTACTTGGACATTTATGACAATATTAATTTCTGCAAAAGATTCAAGAGAAAAACGAAATTATCTGCTATACGCCACGCCTCCAAAACAGTGAGACATCTAGCGACCATTTGTAGAACTACAGTGTGAGGGGAAACTTCCCAACATTTACATTTCACGTCCCGACGTAGTCAATAGACAGTCTTCCCCCTGCTGTTTCACACAACCGCCGCCAGAGGACGTTGGTTCTCTTATGAAAAATTTAAAGGTCAGACAAGTAGTAGACAAAAACCAAGCTTTTGAAAACCAAGATGACAAACTATGTGGTGAAACCCGAAAGGTTTGCTATTTGAGATAATGGATTAATCGTAGTTTTTATTATCCACGATAACGAGAAATTTTATCCATGTTGGTGAACACAGCCCTAAATGTAGTGATGTATGAATAAATATCTTTCAATTAATTCTTTCGGCTACTGTTATCAATTGGTTGATATTATTAGATTAACTGTGTCCCGAAGTGATCACAATAAGTGGCGTGGACTGTACTTGATTATGTAAGCTTAAAATGAAAAATTCTTGTGTTTAATTTTTTCTTTAAAAATAAAATCAGGTAAACTGATATAACAAAGTGCCAGTATGCTTTTTTATTCAGTTATAATTGCAGTTATGATATACAGAAAATATATATATATATATTTTTTTTTAATAGATCTCCGAGTTAAACTCCAGATCGATTCATTAAGCAGGGCTTACGGAAGAACAAAGGTCTAAAGTTTGATTCTTAACCTTAATTCATATTGGTATACACTGATATACTAATTCTTAAAATATGTAAACATTATACAAAATGCATTGACAATGAAATAGTACAGTAAGCCAATAAGAAGAGGATAGTTCCACCTAGCGATATGCAGTTTTGTTCTGAGTATAGGCTTATGCAATTTTAACGCAACGCAATAATTTTAAAGCTAGTTTCTGTTCGTGAAATAACATTTATAGGCTTATGTTATTCTTTAGGAATGATGTTGTAGGTCAATGAAAGACAATGAATTCCGAGTTTTTTTTAAAGAAAAATATAATACTTATTTAAGCACATTGACAAAATAGAACACAAGAATGGAATAGGCTCAATTTAACACAACTGATAATAATAAAAAAAATTTTTGCTTTAGGGTGGACTCGAACGTGATATGTCTTGGTTACTAGACAAGCATCTTACCCCAAGACCAAACCACACTGCGAATGTTGAGTGTCCAATCCCAGAGAATACTATCGCGTCGTAGCTCACAGAAAAGAAAAATCACCGTATTTCGAAATTAGGCTATGTTTCAAGCCTGCTAGTTTCCTTGTGTTACATTATTTCATGAATTTCATTCATAGGTAAAATAATATTCTAGATATCCCTGTGATAAATGCTGATATGTCTCTAGCTGAAGCAAAGGTACCAACGTAAGCATATTCTCATAGCTTAATGTTTTTATTTATTAAGAGGTCAGGAATTATTAATCTGACATAGGCTGAAGTAAAATTCAATGCTTTAATTTAATTGTAATCAATTTTAGCAAAATAATTAGTCATTATACAACAGCATTTCATCTATAATCGAACATATGGGAACATTTGTTTTTCATGTGGATGTCAACTGTCCATGGCAACTGAAAGAGGCTTTATACGAGTGTGCTGATTGGTTGGCCGCGAGTCAATCAAAATGCTTCGAATTGAACAAATTATTATTATAAATGTGACTGTTAATTACTCTTTATTTCGGTACTGCTCAACCGATTAGGTCCAAATTCAATAGGCTTATTGCTATTATCGTTATAAATGAGTATACGAAGTTTCATGAAAATCCCATAAAGCGTATTTGAGTTACCGCGTCTTTTCTTATATGATACCATAAAAAGGCACTAAATTGGGTATTATTCCGGTACCGGCCAACCGATTTGGTCCACCATCAACAGACGTCTTCCCATAGACATTAAAAATGCGTATACCAAGTTTCATGAAAATCCGATAAAGCGTGTACGAGTTATGGCACCTTTAAAATATACACTAAATTGGGTTTTACTCCGGTACCGGTGAACCGATTTGGTCCAATTTCAATAGGGTTCTTCCCATTGACATTATAAACGCGTATACCAAGTTTCATCAAAATTCGATAAAGCGTATTTGAGTTAGAGCGCGTACAGACACACGGACGGACAGACATTTTTCGTCCCCCACACAATCTCATAAAGTACCATACTGGCACTTAATAACATGTCGTTTAATGGTTTCACTATTTGAATTCAATATGTTAAGATAATATTCTGCTCATTTTGAAGAAATCTATAGTTTACGTAAGCACAAAAATTTCATCTCTCCATCTTAATTTGTTCCTAAGTAAATGGAACCGAAAGCTCAAAAACAAGGTTTACAGGACAATGTAAAAACAAAATGGATGATGTATGGTGTAGCATGTACACAATTTTAAAATCCAATTATTTGGTCATTCACTTTTACAAAAGTTTAAAACCCACATATTTTTAGATGCAGCAAATCAGTGCTTAATTTCAGCCAAAACAAGGTGAAATGGTGTTCCGGCACTTCCCAGGGAACTCTTCTTATAACTTGAGCTCAGTTAAAATTCAATGTTTTAAAAATGTATTCGATACTCGAAAACAAAAGAATATTACCGTATTTTACAGACCATTAGACACACTTTTTTACCTTGAAAACAGAGCCTTAAAAGTTAGGGCGCATCTAATGGTCCGAACTACACTAAAAAAATTAAAATTATGGTAAATATTGCTCGAATACTATACCATAGTTTTTATTGCACTTGTCACAATCATAAAATGAGGGTAGTGGGAAAAGAAGAGAATATTAGAGTTCTTTTATACAAAAGGAGTGTCTTCGTCGGGTGGTTTAAATGAATACAATGACCTCTAATCAGCCTTGTCCCCGTTACACTTACCGTATGCTGAATTAAGGGTTAGAGGGTGTAAAAGTATTTTCAGTCTTTTGTAAGAAATCAGTTCACTTATTAAAATTTACGTGATGTCACCTGTACAGAAGATATTTTTGTACAATGCAGGTTTTAAGTTAGAAGTGATTTACACTGATTCCATTGTACAAGGTTACAATTTACTTATGTAATGAAGTATATTATTCTATTTAAAATATTTTATTTAGAATCACAATAGATTAATTTTCCTTTATATTTCCAATCTAAAATTAATGTGTGTCTTATGGTCCGTAAAATATGGTACATAGCACCTGTTCTTTATTAAATCTTGTGTTTTATTGTTACGATAAGAAATTATGTTACATAAATCTGAATTTCAGAAAAGTATTTTGTAAGAAATGATTTTTCATTGTAAGTTTTATCACAAGTTTTCAAAAATAAAAACTTGAGACTTTTATGGGGCGAGGGCAAAATATGTGAGTTTGCATTCCTGCACCTAAAATTTTAGAAATTAAGCACTGCAGAAAACTATGGTGAATCCAAAAACGGTAAAAACAAGAAATGGATTTTTTCAACTTTCAGCTCTTCCTTTGCCCTTAAGAGCTAGAATGTTATGAACTGAAGAAGACTTTGAAGATAGCGACTTACCTTTTCATCAACCACCTCCATAAACTTGTTATAATGCATTAGGGTTCGGCAATGAGTCTTGGCATCTTCAGCATTTAAGAAAAATTTATGGCAAGCTCGGCAAACCTGTCCAGTTATCTGCCTCAAAAGACTCAGTCCTGTTAAAATCAAGAGCAATTACATCAGAGACTCAGATTGTAACATGTGTTCAATATTGCATGGGAATATTTAAAATTAAAGTTATGAAAGCAGAAACATTCCATCTGGCACCCTGAGTCAAATTCTGCCTACAGAAACAGTATTCTGTGGTTTCATGAATACGTATTTACATCTTAAATATTACTGTATATGACTGTATATGTCTTTCAGTGAAGTCGACCATTAAGAGTCATTATGCCGTCTAGTGCCATGAATTGAACTCTGGCCAGCTCGGTTGGTGGAATATTAGCACAGAAAGCCTAGGTCATAGGTTTGAATCCTGGTATGAGAGGAATTTTTCTCTTGAAACACTCTTAGAATGTAATGTAACACCCCCTTTTTAATCAAACTCTGGGGGTTCTAGATACCAAATCTGTAAGCCAATGTCCCATGATCCAATTTTTGGTCCAAATGTCTACAAACCGTCAGATTGGATCGCACAACACAGCCAATTGTCACTGCACACAATTTCATTATATCTTTTCAATACAATTGTACTGCATGCAATGGAATAGAAATGTCTCTAATTTTCTATCCAAAAATATGAAATCAACCAATGAGCATCATTCTATCCTTGCGGGACCTGCAAGACATAGGAACATGGCTTCTTCCTCCATACAGTTGATTCTCTACGCTACCAGCGCTCGCTCGATCAGCGAACATAACCAAAAACAGATAAAATGTCAAGAAAGGGAACAGATGCTAAGACATTGAATTTACAACAATATTAACAATAATAATTATTACAACCGGCATAAACATTGCATGGAGATGCTGTGGAAATTATGAGAAACATTCCATAGAAAATGTTATTCCGAATTGGCCCGAAAATAAGACGACCCTGAATTTTTGAAGGGTTGTTATGAAAAAATAAAAAAAAAATAGCTTATTAGTACATTTTGCTTCACATAAAACAGAATTTTGAAGTTCATGTCGTAACTTCTTCTCTCGCCTTTATTTACACATTGAGACAATGAAGATGCTTTCTTTTCCACATGGTCTGCCATGACTGGTGGTCAAACAAAAGCTGTGCGTAGTGAATAGAGACGACAAACAAGTAATGCAGCACAAGCAGAAGCACGAATTCGGGAAAAATTAAGTTCGGTAAAGTTTGGTGAATTTCCGCACGACTTTGACCTTGGGTCGGACGCACGTCATTTGCGTGGGGATATCCGCTGCATCGCTGCTGCACACGTGCACAGCTGCATTGATGAATGGAGAGTTGTTGAGTCTTAGGCTGCGCGTATAAGACGAGTATAGTTTTTATAAGGACATTTTCAGGGAAAAAAACATCGTCTTATATTTGGGCCAATACGGTAGTATGAACTGCATGCATATCGACCTCCATGTCGATTGTAGTAACTATCGATTTTCGTTTCGGTAGAATAGCTGGCGCTATATATTGAACCAAAATACACTCTTGTGTGCACAATCACAAATAATTGTATAGAAATACTACTTGATACAACTTTTTCAACCAATAAATTGGGTCGTGGGACATCGGTTGTAGATTCTATGGGCATAATTACTTCAATAATGTTTAAGACCTCATTTCTATGGACACGTTCTAAAAATTTATTAAATTCCGCTGCCTGAAAATTTTAAGGGCTTTATTACAGTTACATGTTCACCATAGCATGTAATAACAAGGTCTGCCACTAGATGGTGCTTTAAAGCCCTTTCCTGGATCTAGGAAGCTAATGAAACAAGATAATGTTTTCTGTGGAAATAGATGACCATAGCCATGATAAAAGTCAACATATGGAAAAATATATGAAATATGAGAAACCAGAAGACGATATATAACACTCAGTGATCTAAACTGAAAGAATGGTACGTTTGAAAGAGTGAACCATCATAATTTCAAGTAATTTGATACATTTCATTGAGCAATAAACAAGGGACATAAGTGTGGAAGATTGGGTATCCACACAAAGGGTCCATAACTGTGTGCAGGAACTTTATGTAAATTTATGTCTCCTGCCCATCTCTCTGGTGACAGACTGCAAAAAATTGATACTAGATGTCATGGGAAGTCTCTTTTACACTTCATTTCCTCATGGATTTCATTAGTCAAGGAAATATAAATAATCTTGAAGGGCAGCTGTAAATTTTTCTTGTGTCTTTCTTTCGTATTTATTTACGAGATGAACTACTTAACTCTGTAATAGGTTCTGTGTTAAATAAAACATATTAGTGACTGTAGTAATGCTGAGGAAGAATTGATACCAGATGACACTGCTGAGAGCAACATCAACACAAGTGACAGTGACACGGTAAATGCAAGATTAGCAGTTTCAGCTGCATAGACGTGACTGATTCAGATCCAGGCCCATCCCCATTTACAATACCAACCAAAGTCCAATATTACCATCTCAGTTCAATTGAAACACAAATCCAATAGATTACATTTTATTATTTGATGATAAGATCTTGGAATATGGTGGAATATCCCTTATGCCACTACTCGTAACTGAGTCCCACAGAAATTTTTCTATCGTCTCCTACTTCCTCCAGCTGTGAATATTATCTTCAGAACAAGGTAAATGTTTGATGTTATGCAATATTGCATGTCTTTTAACCCGGGTCCCCACTACTTAACATTTAGCACAACATGTTGCAGTTAACATATGTTAAATATTTATCATCAACTTGTTGAAGTATACAAGTCAAGTGGTTTGCCAATTAACATCTGTTTCCACTACAGTGTTATAGACTTAACATGGGTTGGCGTGGTTACGAACAGAAAATAATAAATAATGAATAACATTCAAAAAGAAAATGAAGAGAACATCCAACATTACAAAATGAGAGTAATTTTTTATACTCGTTATTATCTTCTTGTTAACTGTCTATGATTTTCTTGAATACTAATTTTGTACAGATGTCTTGATCTTTCATTAGAAGTTCCAGAGCTTTTTTCTTTCACCATTCCATTGCGAATTAGCAAAAAATATAACAAAATGAATGCTGGCAATGTTGAGGAAGCTATTGATTGCTTCTGTTTAGACAGAAATTCCCGAACCAATGCCAATTATGCTGCTGATTACTTCGTGTTTGATAGACATTCCTTGAAAAAAAATCGATATTGACAGCGTAGTCAATTGACTTGATATGTTGTCCATTTTGTCTGGAAAACGAATTAACATCTGAAAATGTTAAGTTCAACATGCTGGGTTTGCACGTCAAGTCAATTGGAACCCGAAATTGCAATATACATATCAATATCAACTTGTTAATATTGACATGTTGGTGTTAAATGTTAAGCAGCGGAAAACCAGCTTTAGGAAACATTTCATAATTTACAGGATTTTTTAATTTTAAGGAAAATCTGCCGCATACAGCCATTAAATTCACTGCCTGCAAAGGGTTAAATGAAGTTCCTAATTCAGAAAGACCAAGAAAAAGGAATTTGAGATTTTACCTGTGTAATTACTTGTTTCAGAAAAGATATAGATTATTATTGAAAGCATCAGTCAGTCAAGTTCTGGATGAAATTCATTAGAGATTGGAAAGAAAGAGGCTGTTAAACTCCCTTGCAATCTTTTCTCATACGTCGTCATTCTCTTTTATATACCGTATATACTCGAATACTACCCGCATATTTTTTTCAAAAATCGCAAACGAAAAACTGGGGTGCGGGTATTATTTGAATACTGGACTCCTCTTGTCTGGATTTTGACAATTGTGTACCATATCGGCTCATTATAGCACGATGCTTTTTAGTAGCATCAAAGTAACGAAGCTGTAATGAAAGGAAAATGAAACAAAGATGCTTCTTTCTTATGCACATGGTCCGCATAGAGACGCCAAACAAACAGTGCAGTCACGGCGCACGTGCAGTACAATAATTCGGGAAAAGATTGGTAGAGTTCAGGGTTGGACCGAGTCGGACGCACGTCATCGCGGGTGATTCCCGCAGAATGAAGAGTGTTGTTGTTGTTGAGGTATTACGCTGCGCGTATAATACGGCGAGATTTCGACGGGCTGTTACCATGCACGCTATTTTTATAAGTGCCTTTTAGCCTACCATATTTAATTATTTTATGATATGAAACGTTAATTATAAATGTTTAATTAAGAATTAAACTGGCAAAATAACTTTATATATGGGCCTGTAGATCTTCTTTTTCAAACTTCTTTTTGAAAAATTTGGGTGCGGGTATTATTCGGGGGCGGGTAGTATTCGGGTATATACGGTATACACTCCATTTGTTGCTTTACACTTTAATATGGTTTTATAATTTGTCACTTTGCAAAAACTGAAGAGTTTGTACCTCGATTTATCTTTTAGCCTCCTCCAATTTCATGGTTATCAGTAAATGAAAGAAAACAACCATGCATGAAGCGTTCATAAAAACGTTTCAGTCACTGCCTTCTAGATTGTTATATTCCTACTTCCTGCGAGTGTTAAAGTGGTGTTAGTTAACCCTCTGCATGGTGAGGCATGTGAGTCTCAAAGAAGGGTTAACTAACCTAGGTTAGTGTATGTTAACCTGTAGAAGAAACTGGTCGGCAGTGCACTTTTTTTTTACAACAGGTTGGAAAAGAAAATTATGCTGAGATTGGGACAAGCCATCCACTCCATTTGCCATTTTACAATTACAACTGCAGCAAGCAGTGAGTGGGGCTTGCTTCCACACATTTTGTTTTTATCCCATGCCATGACTGACACAAATGTAGCCCCATTTTTCTATTGAGGACACATTTTAGGCAAAGATGATGATATGGGTGATGATACGAATACTAGGGAGGCTCCTTAAACCTAAATCCTTAATAATTAATCAGACTATGTCAGCCAGGGGAAACAATCTATAAAGATAAACTTCCCACTTAGTCAAACCAGGAATCAAACCCAAAACATCATGATTAGCAGCCAGAAACTCTGACCACTAACCACAAGGCCAGATATTCCATCACAAATTTCACATTCTGGCAGCTAGATGTTTGGAGATCATTTGAGTGAGCATTTCTTTTCACTAATACCTACCTACTGCTATATTTGGGTTGTAATCCGGAACATTGTAACGTTTACATGCAGTTCTGTTCTCTTTCTCTTTGCCAGCCTCTTTACTAATGTCTTTATCAGTTCCATTTCTTTTCATTTCATCTTCCTCTTGCCCACCAGTGTTCACTGTTATATCCACTGAAGACAGATTGCCTCCTGAAACATATATAATAATTTTACTTATTAATTTACATAAGAAGGTGACGATAGTAAAATTATAAAACCGTTAATTTCATGAGAAGGCTGACATTCAAACACTTTAGACTTCACTTTTACTTACATTTTTGCAGAATGTACATTTCATGGGGTTTGCCCACATTTTCAACTGCTAGAGTTAAACGCAACTCGGAAGGCGGCTTGGAGCTGGATGCACGTGAACCAAGAAGCATTTTAGATATGTCTCTTTCTGCGCAGTAGTAATAGACAAGCCGCCATCTGAGCTGCATTCTAGTCTAGTCAACTGTCAAATCCTTGCTTGGAGAATACTGATGTGCCCTCTGGTGTAGATTTTATGAACCTCTTGATCAAGTTTTCTTCTTGTGGTATTTCAAAATTCATAAACCTATCTTCAATTCTTTTTTTAGAGTAATATAAATCTTTTCCCAAACATCCTGATCTTTATGTTTATTTACTGACTTAAATAATTTGGCCTCCTTACATTGGTTCAATTCAATTCAATTCAAATTTATTCATCCTTTCTATCTTATACAAGATAATGGACACGTCAATACAAAATTACAAAATTATAATAATACAATTAAAATACAAATGTGTAACAGTATCAATAATAGACAATAACATTCTACTAAATATACTAAAATTTCACCCCCTTTGTTTACAATTCACTTTACACTCATCGTGATTAGAAATTTACATTGAACATGTTGTTATTAAAATTTTGTTGCCCTATATATTCACTGTACCATTACTAGAAATGTAGAAATGTATACATTCATATGTTACCTTTACGTTCCCTATCTTTTCCACAGGTTTCAGTAAACTCTACAATACTATAAAAGCAGTGTTTATACATAAAGTGACTTAGTTTATTTTTGAACACATTGTAATTAGAAATTTCCTTGAGTGTATCTGGTAAGCAGTTATATAATGTGATACTGTTGTAGCGAAAACTCTCAGCAAACAAAGTTGTTTTATGAGTGGTTATGGATAATTTGCTTTTATAACGAGTGTTATGGGAGTGAACTTGTGAAGAGACTTGGAATAAAGTAATGTTCTTTTTAACATGAAGTAGTACCTCATATATGTATAGTGAAGGTTGTGGTAAGATAGAGATTTGTTTGAACAATTCCCTACAACTGCTGTTACTACTTTTCTGCATCATTATCCTAATAGCCCTTTTTTGAATTTTGAAAACAACTTTACTGTTTACTGCATTTCCCCAGAAAATAATTCCATAAGACAACAAAGAGTGAAAGTATGAGTAATAAAGTACGCGTAATGAGCCTAGACTTAGAGAATCCCTTGCTAGTCTTATTGCAAAACAAATTTGACTTAGTTTTCGTGAAAGAGTTTGGATGTGCGAATGCCATTTTAAGTTTTCGTCTAAATATATGCCGATATATCTAACATATCTAATGTTTCGCATACGTTCTTCCAATCTTATATCTATTTAGTTTTGTTTTTCCTACACATGTTTCATTACATTCTGAGCAACATATGTAGGAGAAGCAAAAAGAAATATAGGCATAAAATTGAAAAAACACATGAGCAACATTATGTATTGTCAAATAGAAAAATCAGCAGTAGCAGCTCATTGTTGGAATAAGATCATAACATATGTAAGAAGAATATTATTATACAAGATAAATTTCTCCGACACTGGGATTTGAACCCAGGACCTTTGGCTATCAATGCCACTGCTCTACCAACAGAGCTAAGTCAGAGTTCACTTCACAGTGTTAGATGGAACCTCTCTCTTATGACTAATTGCCCTTAATGGTCTACCTCACTGACAGACAAGTTATGTCTCATTTAACTGTTACTGTACAGTTAACGTTCAAGATTGATATATGCATTCATGTAATGTCAAGCAGAGACAATAGTCTGTGGTTCATGAATGCACATATGCAGTATTCATCTGTAAGATGTCCAAATTATTGAAGTCTGTAAATAAACATAAAGATCTAGAAGTTTGGAAAAAGATTTATATAAAAAACGTACGTTCTGTAAAAATTTAAGTAAAAGTGAAATCTAAAGTATTTAAATGTCAACTACCTCATTTACTTAACATAGTATAATGCTTCACTGTATAAAAGTGCCATTATTATAGGGTGTTTTAAAATTATTATACCATATTTACTAAAAAACGGGCGTGCATTAGATTTAAGTGCAAATCAATTCAATTGTTCAATGGTAACTTTGATCACTTAGGTAACAAAGCATTGCTCAACTTCGTTACATTTATCATTGGCCTATTACTAGTCTGCACAAATCCGGGTTGAAGTTAACGTATTATTTTGACACTCATACTTAAAACCAAGCGTCTTCAAAAGACTAAGATTTGAAGTTTAAAAATTGGAGTTCACATTAGATTTAATTAAATACAGTATTAATAATATGAATAAGGAGTTGGATGTTCACTTATACCGTATATACTCGAATACTACTCACATATTTCTTTCAAAAATCACAAACAAATAACTGGGGTGCGGGTATTATTTGAATGCTGGACTCCTCTCATCTGAATTTCGATATTTTATACCATATCGGCTCAATATAACACAATGCTTTGTAGTAGCCTCACAATATAGTATAGCAGTAGCAAAGCTGGAATGAAAGGAAAATGAGACAAAGAAGACACTTTCCCACGCCCATGGTCCGCCAGTGAAACAAAGGTTTACGTGTAGAGATGCTGAGCAAACCGTGCAGTACAAACAAAACCACTAATTTGGAGAAAGTTCGGTGAATTTCCACATGACTTTGACCTTGGGTCGAAACGCACATCATTGCTTGTGGATTCCCGCTGAACAGCTGAATTCACAAATTGAGACTGGTGGTGTTATGCTGCGTGCATAAGACTGCGAGATTTCGGCTGGGTGTTAAAATGCTCATTATTTTAGCCTACCATACACCGTGTCCAGGAAAGACCTGACGAAAAAGAAATAATTATATATCGGAAACTATTACAGTTACTACCTCAGTATTTTCACAGCTAAAAAGACAAACTCAAAAAGTTTTGTTTTGTAGCATGGTAATGCGCATTGTTGTTGCATGAGGAGAAACAAGAAAAAGCTTGTTCTGCACAGCGTGTGTAGTCAGTCTTATTCCGAGAACTGGGAATGCAAGTTGTGCGTGTGGTGTACAGCCTACAGCCGAACAATGTTTACCACAGTAGAGAAAGCAGAATGTTTTATGACTTGCTGAATTGAAGTCAGTCAAGCGTGTAAAACGTAGTTTTCAAACAGACAAAGGCCGAAATCGTTCCGCCCGAAACATCATTCTTCATTGGCACAAGCAATTTCTGGAGACGGGCAGTGTTGAATCATAGCAGGGAAAGGCAAAGAAATCGTGCATAAACAACAATGACATTGAAAGGGTAAGGGCTGCTTTTGTAAGAAGCCCGAGGAAATCCATTTGTGAGGTGGCAAGACAACTGCAAATGCCAAAATTTACAGTCCATGGGACATAGCCCGGGCCACAAATGGTGCTCATATAGAGGCTTATTAAAACTCATCATGTTTCTCTTTGTAACTGTGAAAACATCAAGGCAATAAATGCAATAGTTTCAGATATATAATTATTTCATTTTCGTCAGGTCTTTCCCGGACACGGTGTATTTAATTCTTTTATGTTACGTAATGTTAATTATAACTGTTTAATTAAGAATAAAATTGGCAAAATAATTTTATATAAAGGCCTATAGATTTTTTCAAATTTCCTTTTGAAAAATTTGAGTGTGGGTATTATTTGGGTATATAAGGTATTTTGACCTCAAGCTTAAAATAAAGCATGTTCAAAGGACTTTTCTTTTTAAAGATTTGAAGTTTAAGAAATTGAAGTTTACATTAAATTTGATTAAATACAGTATTAATAATACGAATGAGTTGGATGTTCACTTAAAATACTTTTTAGGACTGATTTCAGGAATTATTGTTTCCCATTCTCAGCTGATGGCCGACCAAAGTTGCCTGTTCCTGTAGCTGGACTTGGTGCCATGAGGTTTATGCAGGATGAAATTCTTGATCAAGTCACTAGAGAACAGAAATTCAAAATTCATAGCTTTCGATTGGTTTTTAAATATGCAGATTTTATCATAATTCTTTTGTTCTGTGCTTTAGTAATTTTGCTTCTTCATCAAAGTTCTGGTTGTTGATAAAATATGAGCCTCAACCGGTGATTTATTGATTTGATGGCTATGTTCTGGAAATACACTTGAACAAAAAAGCAAAAGGCTACCAAAGACACCTTGACAGTACGAATGAAAGTAGTAAATTCAGAAAATTCAAACCAGTACGGTTATATTGTGTGCCTGGCAACATAATAACAATCTGGGAGTGAATCCAGACAAGCACAGCAACAAATCGTCGCATGTACTATCACAAACCTAACAGATCCACAGGATTTAGCTAAAAATCACAAGTTAATTGATTTCTCTGTGAAGTGTTAGATTTCTTTGGATGTATAGACAGCCGTAACAAACAGAAACAGGCCATTAGGTGAATAATGTTTTCCTTAAGCTAGTCTAAAAACAATTTTACTGTATATTTCCGCAGATAAGACGAGGTACAAATTTTTGTCAAAGTCTTATAGTTTTAGCATATTGTCCTATAAAACAACCCCCAAACTATCAATGGTGAACGGCCTATGCATTTATGTTAACAAAACAACTTCAAAAAGTTTCATTTGTGTTTCAGTTTCTGGTTGATTGCAAAAATGTTGCCAACCATTGCAGGCTACGCTTACTGGAACAAAGCTTCCTCGATCTCTCTTCCCCCCCCCAAAATGGCATCACTGAGCACAGTTGCACTATAATGGAACAGAATGATACACACATTGTGCGTGAGCCATGTACATGTACCAGTATATGGGGGAAAATGAAAAACACCAAAAATAGGTTTTATTTAGTGGATTATTGCATTTTATGGTTTTATTTTCAAAATTTGCATTATTTCGCGGCTTACATTTGCCTGCAAATGGTATCTAACATCTTAATATATCAAGGTAATATAATCTTGATAACAGAATAGTCCTGCATCACTTTTTAATGGTTTTCATTTACGAGGCACATCCATAAAGTTCGTTTCCATGGGCCGTTTACAGAAACAAACCACAATTTCAAGGAAATATTTATTGCAACAGACACAGCCAGTGTTCAGCTATTTTCCAACATATTCGCCACTGGAATTGAAACATTTGTCTTATCATGGCACCAACTTTTGAACACCTATGTCATGGAAGTCTGCCGCTGGGTATTTGAACCACTGTGTGACAAATATTCCTGCCTCTCCATCTTCTCTGCCATTTTTAGGTGTAGGAAAAGATGGAAATCAATGGAAGCGAAGTCCGGGATTTAGGGTGAATGTTAAAACACCTCCCAGCCGAACTTCTGCAGGAGACTTGCTAGGAGGTGTTTAAGCATCCACAGCCCGGATTTTGCTCCCAGTGATTTCCATTTGTTCCTAAACCTAAAGAATTGACGACACAGGTGTTCAAAAGGTGGTGCCATGGTAAGATAAATGTTTCAATTCCAGTGGCGAATATCTTGAAAAATAGCTGAACACTGCCTGTGTCTGTTGCAATAAATATTTCCTTGAAATTGTCGCTTATTTCTATACATGGCTCCAGGGAAACTTACTTTATGGACGCACCTCATATATAAGTTGCACTTTAATTTTTATTTGTGTCTGTCCTATAAAATGGATTTTGGGGGCCTTTTTTCATGATTCAACTACTGTCTTATCTATGGAAATATAATAGGTATAGTAGGTGTTGCTACTTAAGACAAATTCATAACATATTAGAGACTTTACTGCAGTGAACTGTGAACATGCAGACATTCACTCCTATATGTGAGCTTCAAGTCTAATACACTATTTATTTATTTAACTTTTATACCACACCTTCATTAAATAGAAACTTGGCTTTAACAGAAAAATACATTAAGCCTTTTACATAGGATTTACTGTAGTACCATATTCACTCAAGTAATGGATGCCCCACATAATGGACGCACCCCAATTTTTGAAAGTAAAACAAAAATTCTCTGCGTAATAGTCATAATAAATCGTTTTAATAATATCGGAAGTCGTAAGATTGGATGGCCTACTTCTCTCTGAATTCAAGTTTCAAAACAATGCATGGAAATAGTAACTGTAATCGGTTCTTATTAATGCACAAAATATAATCAATGATTATCGATTAATAACACAGTATTCAAAGTCCCCAACACAGAAATCAGGAAAAGAACAGGTATGAAGGATGTGGCAAACACAGCGGAACAGTTGAAATGGAGGTGGGGAGGCTATGTGATGCGAATGAATCAACAAAAATGGGCACAAAAAGCTACAATGTGGGATCCCCAGAACAGGATAGAGAAGTGTGGGGAGGCAAAAGACCAGATGGGAGGACGACTTCATCAAAACATCAGGAAGACTATGGTCTCAAGTAGTGAGGAATAGAAAAGAGTGGAAGAAAATGGGAGAAACCTCCACCTCAAGTGCCTAGTGGAAATACAGCAGCAATCCAACCATGCACAAGAACTCTCGCTAGAATTAACTCTTGCTAGGACTAGCTCACCTAACGAGAAGTATATGAGCTTGTCCTGCGATCCGCAGGAGGCCATTGCCTTTTGGGATGTCTAGGCTAATTTTATTTATTTATTTATTATTCTTAGGACATCTGCAGTAGAGAGTCTTCTTGAAAAACTTGTGTTTGGAAATACAGAGTTTTCAAAATACCAATATCACTGTGAAATGCAATTTCTTGTAATCAGTTGTAGCAGTATATTAATTTCTCTATTCTTGGATATTGTTGTGTTGGTTGGGTCGGCATCTAAAAAAAGATCAGTGTATTCCCTTCTATTATCATCTGTTTCTAGTCTGTTGACGCAACTGCTAACTATTGATCCTATGTAAGACACAATCACTATGTAAATTAGTCTCGGACGTTATATCAACACTTACGTTGTCAATCATTAGCTGGCGCATATTTTATTATGTTTTTTCCCTAAATTTTTTTTTTCTTCAAATAAAGGACACATCCTAGTTTTGTTATAAAATCCTAAAGAAAAAAAAAAAGCATGTCTATTACACGGGTAAAAATGGTAATACACGTGTTTCCCTATGCAAGTGAATTAAAATATAAAATGTCTGTAAAACTCTTTATTTTATTTCTTAAAAATAATAAAACCCCAGGGAAACACTTCTGTATCCTCTGATTTCAACTTACTTTCTGCAGATGATGTGAAATTATTAATACCAAATTCATCTTTACAATCTGTCTTATCCGCTTTAGCACCCGCTTCTTCCATTTTCTGTAAATAAGACACAAGTATAAGTAATTTAAGGATTTGATGGTTTCATGGGGAGCAGAGATGGCAGCGCCTGCAAGCTTGACACTGCTTAACCTGCAAAACCATCAATACAAGATGCTAGAAGCAGTAATAGCTCCCACTCAATGCCTGATACCTTTCCCCCGCACTCTCCCATGGCCCTATTCTTTCGATAACAACTCTATGCTTGCTACTTACCTCCACTACTTTTGTGACGATTTTGTTCGTAATGTTAGAGCATAATGCAACTTTGGGTTAGCTCTCGATTTACTCCTAGCGTGCCTAAAGAAGTTTCACTTAAAAAAAAAAAAAAAAAAAAAAAAAAAATTGAAATTCTGAAAGGTTTCACAGTAGTTTTTACTAAGTTAATACATGTAGTATGATGATGTAAACAGAATTATTATTGTAACTATAACTTAGTGAGATTTTAAAAAATGAAGACTTGATAGTAATTTTCAAAGCACTTTTACTTTAGGATTTGTTGTTTAAGCAGGAAATGCAATTGTGTTAACTTGGAGGTCATACCTTTGTTTCTTCTTGTTCATCTTCAGTCTGCTTCTCTGCATTCACACTGTCTCTGGAAATGTGAAATTATGTTTGTTAATTAACTCAAAATAAAAACCATACTCTCAGTCACAAGTGAATGCATCTAGTTCTTCCACATTTATTACAATAGGTCAAAGAGGTTTTATTGTGCGACATCACTTGTTCATTACCCTTCGTGGGCAGTGATGTTTTATGGCTGTGGGCGGAAGGAATTTTTAAAGAAAAAATAAGTTAATGAAAAACCAATTGAAAGTTAAATCATGCATTCATCCATAAAAACAACATATACCTTGGAGTTTTACCGAATTCTGCCCCTAATCCGCTACATAGGCTTGAGTAGGCTATGATTTTCAATTAGATCAGTATCTTGATCAAAATCTGAAGGAAGAACTGGCCCTTGCTGGATATTACAAATTGTAATAGCAGGTGATGGGCCTGCATCGAAATTACTCACTTCCATTCAGCTGGGTGCACTATTGCCACCAGTGTCACTAACACTGCTGGTAGCGATCTTGGAAAAACATCCCTTACTATCACTAAATGGTAATTCTGACATTTCACTATCAATTTGAATAATTAATTCTTCAGTTACATAAGACAATAATCGAAAATGTATACGGTTGAACAGGGAATTTATTTGGTGGAATGTTACTTATTGAGAAATAACCATAGAGATTTTCTCATAAATATCCTGACTGTACCCTCCCTACAAAATCGTGTCTTTCGAAGTTGACAAAAAAGTGGCGTACAACAGGTTCAGTTTGTGACAAACCGAAGAAATGTGAAAGGCACGTTTTAACAGTAGAGAAACTTGAGGATATTCGGGTGCGATTAGAAGCAAGCCCACAAAGCAACCAGACTGTTGGTGAGTAATAAGCCTCTATATCTAGGCCTATTATGATAATAAATTGGTTGAGTTATTCTATTTTGTATTGTTTCTAAAGTCTTGTTTTGCCGGTAGTAACGGAACACGGTCCCCACTGGTGTAAGTACAACAACAAGGAAAGTGTGAGCAGGGGCAATGCTGTTAAAAAGTTTCTGCATAAAATGGCCTCCCTGTACAAACAGAGGCAATGGTAATTTAGTTGTGAGTCAGCTGCCGGTGCAGAATTGATATGACAAGATTGAATAGAATTCTTAAGTCAAAATAGTCACTACCCGAGGAAGAAATGCCAGAGAATACCACAAGGAGCTGATGGAAGCATTGGGGAATAATGCCCATCCTTACCGAATTTTATGGGATCTGGGTATGTATGCTTCCATGCCTCCAACTACTGCAATATATAGAGTGGCACGATGTAGTTGCATATGAATGTTTATGGGTGTCTGTTTCCTTCACTATCCTACATCTAGTACTCGCATTAATTAAAGCAGGAAACCATGTGCTTTTTGTGCACAATCTACTCTTATACAATTCAACGGCCCTAAATAGCGTGCTCACTCCCTCACTTCGTGAGACATCGGGTATACTCGGCGATGTTAGTCTCTCGCAGTCTAAACTTTCACAAATAGTACAAAATTAGGAAAACCGTCTCTTTATTATATAAGGCCTAAGTGAAATGAACACAATGAACAAATATTCTAATTTTATTTTTACTTACAATTTTCATAGCTCTGAACCACAAACATTTTTATTAAACTGCCAGTGTAAATTTCTCAAAAATCCTGGAGTCAATTAATAATGGCGGGCGAAGCCACGGGCACCAGCTATAATATATTGATAGTTCAACCCTGAAAGTATCGCGGAGAATAAAAATCCCATCAAACCACTCATTTCCCTTGAAAAATTATAAGATTTCTGAAAATTACACTGAATTTATCAAATCAATTTCACATCATATTCATCTGTCAACAAACAGTTGAGAAACAATACGTATTATCAGTGTTCACAGGTAGCTTTGGAACTGCATAAAACTTACGATATAATTAACTATCAGGTGCCCACGGCTTTGCCCGCAATTACTTATTCAACTGCTAGATATTGTGCTTAAATCATTTATTTAACAAGTAATAATTAAAACATGTTATTTATTAATAATGACATTGTTTTTACATAAATTGGAGGAATTACGTAATTTTACTCTTAATTATATTGTTTAACGTTAAAAATATAAATAAACGAACAAAACGAATCTTATGCTACCATATGGACATACAAATTCCGAATGAAACAATTAAAATGAACCATAGATTCATGAACCTTACCCAAATAATGCATAAACAATTTTATTATAACGATTGATAGCATTTCATGATCAAAGTACACCACCCGGGGAATAAAAGACCTCAGATTAGAGTTCCCTAGCCCAAAAAAGCCCCCGCATAGTGTTTTTCGTCCAAATCATTCCATGTTTTCCCATTAAGGCTTTGCCCACGAAACTTGTAAGCTGTTAAGAACATATTGACTAATTCAAACATTTCGATTAAAATATTGAATTTACTGATTATTTTACATAATCTACAAAATGTTGAGATACATAATTTACTCAAATATAAATTTTAATACCGTCTCTAATTTTCAAAGTCTTTTTCATTTATTTCCAAAGCCTTATGTAGAGATTGCCAAGAATACACTGTTGTCATGTGAACTGTTGTTTGGATTTGATAATTCTGTGTAAAAAGGGATTATGTATTCTCAAAAACATTTGATTTTTGTCAAAATTTTTCAAAATCCTTTCTTAGTGAGCACCTAGATTACGAAACGAAGGTACTGTCAAAATTCCAAGCCTCTACCTATTATAGTTTAGGCTCTATGTTGATTGTTTGTCAGTCAGTCAGTCAGGACAAAGCCTCTTATATATATAGAGATTTCTGAAATCTATGCACTGGTAGGAACGAATTGTATTCTAAAGGAAAAAGCAATAGTATATGATAAGATATTTTAAATAAAAATTGATGAAGCCAGCGCTGACTTTTGTAAATGTATTATCAGTGCCTTGAGGATTCTAGATATATAAGTTTAGTATTTAAGCATCATTTTAACTGTGGCGTTACGGGCTACTTTCTAGTATTGATACAATAGAGAAGGCCCTGCACTCTACTATAAACATATAAAAGCACAACACAGGGAAAATCACGTGGTTATTACCAGGAACACCAAGGGGGGAAAGGGAATCGTTAACTGTAATTGGCCTATGTGAATTCAAAAGACGGTTACCACAGAAACATTTTGGAGGGGAGAAAACAAGATTTTTTAATTCCACTTTAGCATTAATCCCAGTGCTCATGTAGGCCTATTCATATTCTCCGAGGGGAGTCCTTCTCTGAAATCAGAGAAACTTTTGAATATGAAGGTTGTAACAACTGAAAATTATATATCGTTCCATCAGCAAAACATGCAGTCCATGAGTAAGTGAGTGAAATTTAAAAATCTTGAAATCACTGCTGTGAGCAGCTGTAGTGAAATCCTAAGATATTGAAACTGCATGTAAAGGGGAAGAAACATTTTATTCCCCTGCTTTCTTATCTTGGCAAGCAGATCGTAAGAAAATCCCTTTAGGCAGGCCTACAGGTTGAGGTATATTTCGAAGTGTTTTTGGTTTAATTTATTGTCGCTGCGCAGCACTCTTCTTGTTTAGCTTTGGCATGATAATAACTCCAAGAAAGAGGAAAGAGCACTTTTTCAAACATTCAAATCTCGCCTTATATGAGAGCTATCAAGAAACTAGTTATTGATTTGTAGAGTACTCATCAAGAGCTTTTCAACGATACCCCACAAGACATGGTTTAACAAATTTCGAATTTCCATCCCCCACCCCCAAAACCTCCGAATCATTGTTGTCACTGTGAACTCCATAGGGGGTACTATATATATATATATATATATATATATATATATAAATATCACCAAAAAAAAAAAAATTGGACAGGCGGTGGTTTTGTACTTTGGGAGGCATGAAATGCAAATATTTGAAAGAATTTTTCGAAAGTGGTATCGATTACAATAGGTAGATTTTTCTTTGAAATCTACCTAAAACTGTGTGATGCTAATTATGGAACCAGTGGGGGCAGCGAGGATATTTCTACATTCCAATAACTGTTTTTCTTTAGTTTATCACTATCAACTTAGGAAAATAGCAGTCACTGGGTGGTAGTGGTACACTGTAGGTTGTCAGGTTGGCACTGGATGACCTTTAAAGTAGACTGTATTTCTGTTGTGTGATTTAGTCTGTTGACTATTTGGTATACACTGGTCTTTCAGTGAAGTGTCAGTTTTGTTCTACTGTAGTTCTGTTTAGGATTTTCTGTCCCAAAGGTGTTGAAAATAATGTTATGAAATGCAGTTGTTGGACATGTCCTGTCCGTCACATATCATTTATCTTTTAAGAATCTTAAATTTGCTAATGATCCTACATTAAAACATGCTGTGTGTAATCCTTAGGGTTTTAATTTCTTGTGTAAGTTACATTTAGTTTTATATGCATACATAGCTCACAGAAATAATGTCATGTTCTATACTCTCCAACACTTGAGGCTCAATATTTGTCCCGTCCGTCACGTCATTATTTTTAAGAATTGCAGACAGAAATGGTGGTGGATTACTAAAATTGCACGTTATTTTTATTTACAGAATAAGAAAACTTTGGACTCTAGGAATAAATCAAGGATTTAAATAAAAATAGGCTATTAATTTTGAATTTTCTAACTCTGAGTGTCCCGTCTGTCACTCGTGGAATGCATGAAAAGCATTTTGAGATAAGAGTACCTTTTCTTGATGATGCAGAAAAACTGAACATTAATCAATAATAATATACAGTGAACTTAACTCAACGTTATTAATTTTCCTGAAATAAGCAAATCACAATAAGTAATCCTGTAAGCATAAAAAAGATGCCACAGTTACAATACATAACATCATCTTACCTCTTGCAATCCTCATCAGTTTTCTGACCGGCATCTTTATTATCAGCTTTCTCATCTTTCTTTTCCTCACCATTTTTTTTGTCAGTCTCAGTAACTCTGTCGCTGCGACCCTTCTCCAAGTTACCACTTCGAAAACTCTGGTTACCACCTTTCTTTTCTTGGATATCCCTGCCAGAGGCATAGCGACGATCCTGTTGGGGCAATATAATTATGCAGATGACTTTACATAGAAAAGAGAGGTGAGTGGAAACAGTTGTAGCGGGAAAAGAACAAATAGGGTGGTGCTACACGTGATAATGTCCCCATCTTCTGACTGATACACAATCCTGGTTAAATTCATAAATAGAGACGTATGAAAGTGGTTTTATTTTTTCGGGAAAATTTGTTTTATAATTTCAATATTTCGGTGTTATTTTTAATTTGGCAATTTTTTTTTTTTTAATTATAAAATCATGTATACCGTTTGTATATTCAGGGTGTATCATAATTAATAGAGCAAACCAAAATGGTTTCAAGTAGAGTGAAATCTCTCTATAACGGACACTTACGGGACCGTAAAAATCGTCTGCTATAGAGGAGTGTCCACTCTAGAGGGGTTAAAAATTCTGGAGTGAAATAATCTACAGTACTTACATGAGAATGTTATACAGTAGATGAAAATCTCTCTTAGTTTACACTAATCCATTACACAGATATGTTATGCTGTAGGCCTACATATTGCAAAAATCCCGAACACTATACTGTAGTCCACTTTAGGCTTACCATCAAAATTAAAATCACACTTTTTACAATGGAATATGCCTACACAACTGTAGTTCTGCGTGTAGTAGTCGAGCGCACTATTAACACGCGAAAAAATCTTTAATGTTTGTTTGTTTTGTACACTTAGGTTTCGCGTCAAAACTAAGTCAACAGAAGAAGAAAAGAAGTTCAGTACAATACAGTATACTGTAGATACATGATTTTCTCGTCAAGTGTCAGTTAAGAGAGCTTTAAAAGCTCTATTAACTGACAGGCTTTTTAAGTGGATTTTTCGTGTCCGTGTCCGTAAAATGGGGTGTCCGTCTTAGAGGGGTTAATTATTATGAAGTTACATTATAGTGACCTAGGGACCAGAAAAATCGTCCGTAAAGAAGGGGTGTCCGTTAAGAGAGGTTTCACTGTATATGATACCAAAAGCAAAAAAGTTCCAGTAAACCTGGGTTTGTAAACAAGCTGGGTGCGAGATTTATTACTGCGAATGAGTGGTTATGAGTTGCCACTGACACCGATACCGTTAAAATACTGGAGCAAAGAATTGTACATGCTTGTCAAGAATTCTGAGATGATCCAGGGGTGTTTGAAAGAATTCGAAACTCACTGCAGAGACGAGTGCAGTATTGCATCCAGGTGCAAGGACGACACTTTGAACACTTCCTTTAATAGGAAGAGTGTACAGTATTAATAACATGTAACACACTAAAGCAGAATTGTATTCCTTGTTAAGTTAAGCTATGAGAAAATTGTGAGGCAACTTAGAATGGCAAATACAGGAAAAGTCTATTTGTCAAATTCATATGTATTAATTAGGACAATGTTTCTTTGAAGTCAGTGGCTGATCATAACCACACAGTCGCAATAATAAATTTCCCTAACAGCTTGTTTGCAGACCCATGTTAACGGAACTTTTTTGTTGTTGTTATAGTATACTTTCAACCGTTTTGGTTTGTGCTCTTAATTATGATACACTCTGTATATACGAGAGTTATTTGGAAAGTAAGGTCCAATCACCAATAAAGAAAACAAAAACATTAATAAGTAAGAAATTTTTATTGCAATATTTACAGAGATCCATTGGTTACTTCTCTACATAGTTGGCACCGTTATCAAGGCATTTATATTAGCAGTGTACCAACAATTGTATTCCTGTGTCATAGGACTCTGCCGCCAGCAGCAGAGAACAGTGATGAGTTTCTTGACAATGTTGCCAATGGGGATGAAACATGGGTGAAAAATCTGAGAAGGGCGGTCCAAAACAAGAGACGTGGAATGCTGACAAGAGGCATTGTGCTTTTGCACGACAATGCACTGTCCCATACAGCCAATGCCACACAGAATCAGTTGTTTCAGTATGGATGGGAGATCTTTGACCATGCACCCTACAGCCCTGACCTCTTGCCAAGTGACTTCCATCTCTTCTGTCTCATGAAGCGATTTCTGGTAGAAAATGTTTCCACAATGACGCAGAGGTACAGAAGGCAGTGATTTCATGACTCCAAACTTCGGCGGCAGAGTCCTACGACACAGGCATACAATATTGTTGGTACACCGCTAGGAATAAATGCATAAACAGTGCTGACTATGTAGAGAAGTAGCCAATGAATCTCTGTAAGTATTGCAATAAATATTCCTTACTTATTAATGTTTTTGTTTTCTTTATCGGCGATCGGACCTTAATTTCCAAATAACCCTCGGATTTAAAATTTTTGGTTGTAAGTTCAAATGAGTGATGTAAACAAACATTATTTGAAAAGTGAATTGATGCTGTTGTGGCTGAATTGTTAATAGACAATCTTGATGAATTAAAAAATTCAATTGAATTTATATTTTTCACCTTTTCCTAAAAAAAAAAAAAAAAAAAAGGGAACGGAACGAAAGAAAAAAAAAGGACTGGCATTGGCAAAGAGCTTAGATTTCATGCAGCAAACTGTGATAATGCCAGAGTGAACTTGGTGTGCTTTGCATCGTAGGCTGATCCTAAATTTATTTCTAATTGGCTTTCTCCAAGAGCTGTTTGTTTTGGAGCAAAAAATGTTGCCCTATAGTGGAGGCAACTTCTACATATACAACTTTCTTCAAGGCAATGCCGACAGACCCTTATAATCCGCAGTAAATAACTTGAAATGAGGGTGTCTTGGACAATAGAGTTGTATATTCTGGATTTTCAGCGTGTTTTCTTGGCGTTGAACTTGCCTGACAACCAATAGAATTTCGTGTGCAACCAATCAGCGCTCATTTATGAATTTTTGAGATTTTAGCTATGACTCCACGTGGACATCAGACGATTGCCGTTCAGTCAGTACCATACCACTCCTTAAGTGCCAGACAATGGCTTAATCCTCAAAGCATCCAGACTGTCTACGTAGGTCTAGCCTCCACTATACCTTACTATGAGAAATACTCTTCCAAACCAACAAGGCCAAAGCATTCATTTGCTGTTACTCACAAGGAAATAATAGAAAATATTGTTTAAAAATGGATTAATAGTATGGTTTTATCCAAATTACATTTTTTCTTTGCCAAAATACATCTAAAAACTAGGGTTATGCTTACTTTTTTTGTTATTATGTGAATTTGTGTTATTTCACAATTCAAAAATGCTGTTTTTGTGTTTTTGCGAGGCAGTGAAGTGAAATTCTGCAATTATTTGTCAAATTTAAAAGAATTAGAATTATTGTGTCTCGAGAATTTCACGGAAATCTCTCTATTCACAGATAAATGTTATCACACAAGTATACTTGTCCAGTTAGACGATTAACAACAGATGAAGTGAGAATCAGACGATGGTACATCTGATAAATGCTTTTATCTTCTGAGTGATACATAATCCAGGTTGCATTCATGCATTCATGTGAAGGAATAGTGTTATTAGTCAAAGCTAACTGTATTGCAACTTCCAAGCTGTTTATGAACACTCTAAAACAATATGTTATCATGATAATTGATTTGTATTTGAAAATTTTTTTCTATTGGATTACCATAAAATAGGCACTAAATTGGGCATTACTCTGGTACCGTCAACTGATTTGGTCCAACATCAATAGGGTTCTTTCCATGGACGTTATAAATGCATATACCAAGTTTCATGAAAATCTGATAATGCATATTTGAGTTATCGCACGTAGAGGCACATGGATGGATGGATGGATGGATGGACAGACATTTTCCCCTCCCCCACACAATCTTATAGATTACTATTCTGGCACTTAAGAATACGAGAAGAAACGAGAAGAAACGAGAATCAGAGTGTTACACATGATAAATGACTCCATATCTAATCTTAAATTCATTAATAAAAAATAATTTAACAGTATATAGTTATGCTATTATAAATAAAGAAATACGTCCAGGGACATAAGCAGCTCACAGTTTGGGAGAAAATTTACATTCAGAAAAACAGGGACCAGCTGATGAATTTTGATTTACCAGCCGATGGCGATCTTATCAAGAGGTTAAATAAACACCCACCAGGAGGCACAGCTGTTGTTCGTACCTCAGATGGAGTATAGTTGAGGATGAGTCAGGATATTGGCTCAAAACATGTCCAGGTTAGTTTGAATTAAGTGAAGTTATTGTATGTTAAATTCTCCATCTCACGTAGGCTATTATTATATACAGTAAAACTTGTTCAAAGCGGAATCGTATGGGACCAAAAGAATTTTCCAAATTGGACAAGTTTCCGGATTACACAAAATGCACTAGGCTTCATAAATGTTATCAATTACTGTACCATGTGCCAAAAATGTGAATTTGTAATATGCAAATACTGTAATTAATTACAAACCCTCATTCCTGTACAGCAGATATTCTTCACTTTACTTTTATATACAGTAAAATACTACACCATTATTAATAATTAATAACACTAACACTACATAATTATGCAATTACTGTAGGCTAACTGTTTTCTTGCCTCATTATCGCTAGGTTTATTTCACTTTTGTCGCCACATATCGGGACATGGGTCCGGACAAAGGCAAGTTTTTAGCCCGCGCGTTTGCAAACCATTCCAACACTATTTAATTAATTTTTTCATTTCCCGTCTTCTTTGCTTTTCTCTTCATTTGTCCGTTCCCCTTCATCCACTCCTCCCTTATCTTATCTTATCTTTGTTCTTTAAAGTTTCATAAATTTGCGTTTTACCGCATTTGAAACGCAAAATTATTTCGCGCACAGAAAGTTTGTCTCTCTCACTCGCCTCGATCACCTTCATTTTTTCATTTATCGTGAGTGATACATACTTTTTGTTCGACATGATGTTACTTAAGATGCTACAAGCAGTACAAGCCAACTGAAACTGAAGCCTGGTGGAAAATAGAAAACAAAGCAGGTAGCAGATTTCTTGACTACTGGGTAAATTCCATTGTTGGCCGAAACATAAAGCCACCACCGTGTATACTCTAACGGAACTCTCAGGGCTGTACAATATTCGTGCTAAGAAGTAATGTGTTCACACAGACGTGAATAACAAAATATGTATTGTAATGCAGTAGAACATACAATGCTGCTTTTCCGCATTATAGAATAAATTGCTACTTAAATCTTAAAATTTGCATTCTGTTTCCGCGTTAAGCACGTTCCGTTTTATACAAAATATTGACATTTAAAAATGTATTGCGTGCTTCGGGACCGAAATATTTGTACGCTTTGGACAGATTTCCGGATTATACACGTGCTGCTTTGAACAAGTTTTACTGTATTTATTAACTTCACTATATAAACTTCCTATAAATGTTATAATTTAACATGAACTAGTTTTATTATAAATTCTAGGTCTAAAGCTTAATTAGAGTAGGCCTATGGTTATTAGAAACGAGGAGGACAGTAACACTATTGTGGTGAAATGTAATCATTAAAAAGATAAAGTGATTCAGACATACCTTGTAATAGGGATCTCTCCTTACGTCCATTTCCCTTGATCTGTACAGGCTTTTTTCACTGTACCTTCTAAAGTTGTTATCTGAACCTCTCATATTCAGAAGTTGATTCAATGCTGGGTTGTCGGAACCTTCCATAGGCTGACGTCTATTCAAGCTTGAGTCGTAACCAGAAACTCTCATATTCAGTTTATTTAAAACTGAATTGTGACCAGAACCTCTCACAGCAAGACGTCTATCCAAACTTGAGCCATAGCCAGAACCTCCCATACACAGACGTCTATCTAAGCTTGAGTCATAGTCAGAACCTCCTATAGGCAGATGTCTATCCAAACTTGAGTCATGCAGATGTCTATCTGAGCTTGAGCCATAGTCAGAACCTTCTATAGGCAGACGTCTATCCAAACGTGAGTCGTAAACTGAGCCTCTCATATTCAAAAGTTTATTTAAAATTGAGTAGTGGCTAGAACCTCTCGTAGGCAGACATCTATCTGAACTTGACTCATAGCCAGAACCTCCCATACGCTGACGCGTATCCAAACTTAATGAAGATGGCACCTGGATGAAGAAAGAATGCAAATATTCAATATATTTATTATACATGTTATCGCTAATTTGATAAATGTGTTAATATGCACAAATAACCAGTTACTTTATAAAATAACCATTATAAGTGGTTGTGTTGTATAGATGTGTAAAATAGTTCCACCTATTCCTTCAAAGTTGGTTTTATAAATGTTCTTGATCTTGACAAAGCTATTAAGCTAATAATAACAAGAACATTTATAAAACCAAATCTGATGGAATAGGTGGTACTATTTTGCACATCTTAAGAAAGAAAGAAGAAAAAAAAAAATAACTCGGTGGCCCTAACATCCCAGAAGGGATGTCATCTACCACAGGCAGACAGCAGGATTGGGGGCATGTGGTCAGCATGACGACACCCAAGGCCGTTAATGGTGGTTTCCATGACAGGAGCCGCTACTTCTCTAGGGTCATTCCATATGAACTCAACCATAGGCCCCATCATGACCGACTCAGATTTGGCTCAAAAAAGTTGTGCTGGTACCTTTACATATTGCCAAATTATAGGCCGAAATTCCTAAGGGTTTCTGTGCTGTGGCCCTTTAAAAAAAGGTCTGTTGTCTATTTTTTGACACTCACAAATTGCACATTTTCCTGTGAACCTACTTTTGGATGCTAAGATCTCTGGAATGGAATATGATATCTGCCTGAAATTTGCTATACTGGGCAATTTCAATACAGGCTTTCAGAATCTACCATAAGAAAAAGTGTACCTCTTCTAGTTTCTGAATGAACTACTGGCCTTCAAAGTAGTGGTCATTTTATGTACGAAAATGAAACTTTCAATTTTCACGAGGCAGCTGTCATACTAGAATGATTCACAACATGCTATTGTTGCTGGATTCCTTTTATTTGAGGATGTGGCCAACTGCAGAAGGTTTCTTGACTATACCAAAGTCTTACTCAGTTCTAAGCAAGCAGTGGTAATGTGCAGACGTGTGGAAGAGGTGCTGATTGGATATAAGTAAAAACGACACAAGAGACATGGCCAACGAAATCGAAGTATACAGAATGAGGATAGGCATATTTGGGTCAAAAAGGAGAGCAGGGACCAAAGGAATCATGGCGACCTGGGCCCTAGTGATTATAGTGTAGCTGATAATTGGAGGGGTTGAAATGAACCCAGGGCCAGGAGTTTCTGAAGAGGTCATCAAAAGCCCTGAAAGAATGGAAGAAAGAATAGTTAATAAAATAAATAAGGCAACAAAAGAAGTTAAACAAGAAATTACAGAGGAAATAGCAAGAATGAAGACAGAAGTGGAACAACTGAAGTCAAGAATCGAGAAGATAGAAAATGCAGATTGACAGATAAATTTAGTTTTCCAGGGATAAAAGAGAGAAAAGGAATTAGTGCCTTGCAAGAAGTCCATGAACTAGTAGAAAGCAAATTGGAAGTGCAGATCCAGGGATGGGAGTTCCTTACGGCTTACAGGGTTGGGAAAACTACAGGAAACAGAGTAATTACAGCGAAATGTGCGTCCACGCAAGTGGTCTTTGCTACACTGAAGAGATCTAAAAAATTGAAAGGGACGACAATATATATTAACAGGGATCTATCACCGATGGAGAGAATTACAAGGAGGAAATTAGTTGAAAAAATGAAGAAAGAAAGAAGCAAGGAGAACAAGGTTACCATTCGAAATTTACAGCTGTATGTGGATGGGAGGAAGATAGATGTAAGGAACAGCACGGAAACGAGTGTTACGACCTCATCAGCTGAATCAGCGGAATCAGCAACTGGAGATACGCGTTGGTGGTCAGGTTAACGAACAACAGTGTAGTCAGAGGGAACGTGCGCCGTCATCAGGAAAGGATAGCAACCAACCAACAACTCAGCTGAGCAAGGAAGCAAGCATGTCATCTGTGATGCAACGTTTTCAGATTCCTTGGGGGCCTTGGAGCAAGAACGATCCAAGTGACATCAACAGTGGGAGCAGTGAGGAGAACAATGTTTTAAGTGGTAAACCGTAGCTAGGGAAACCACAATTAGTAATGAAATCAGTGCGTCAGTGGTTGTTAAAAATAGGAAAGATAAATTAAGAGTGATCAGGAAGAGAGTTTATCAAGAGGTATAAGCTTAATAAAATTTAGTAAAGTATAAAGAATTTTAAGAGGAGTTGTGACTTAATAATATTCAATGTATAAATGATATCCAATCACTCATCTCCATCGTACATGTTAGCGAGTGCCCCGTAGAATATTTACCCTAGGCAGTTCATAAAGAGTGGAGTAAGCTAGAACTAACAGCTGCGGGAAGTATGCAGACCCAGATGTGTACGAAAACAAACGTTAATACACAAAATGCACTTTTAGACAGAACTTTGACCAACAAATTCACTGCGTGGGCAATTACCGACAATAAAGAAATTTTTTCTACACAATTGTACATATATGTTAATAATGTGACAAAAAATTCAACTTTTTTTCTTACCTCCATATTTTAATAATTTAATGAAATGTAGACTTTTTCTCCACACGACAGTTTATGATAAACTGAATACTGACAATCTCTGAAGTCTATTAACAGTAATAGAGTATACAGAATGAGTGCAAATATTTCCTGTATTGATACCACAGTAGGCTATAAGTATTAATACAGTAAAGAAACTCAGTCCGTTTTTCTGCCAGACGAGCATGCGCGCGCATTTACTAGCGATTGTAGCGGCCATAAACTAAGACTACAGTAACTACTCCAGGAAGTATGTAAATAAATAGGAGTGTTGTATTTATTAGAACACGCGATATTCGAAAGGACATTATTCTGCTGTAAATTTCAGTAATACGAGGCTCATTCAGAAAATAAGTTCCGATCGCCGATAAAGAAAACAAAAACATTAATAAGTAAGAAATATTTTTTGCAATATTCACAGAGATTCATTGGCTACTTCTCTATATAGTCGGCACCGTTATCGAGGCATTTATCTTTTCGGTGTACCAACAATTGTGTGCCCGTGTCGTAGGACTCTGCCGCCAGCGGTAAGAAGAGAAAGGTGATGAGTTTCCCGACAATGTTTTCACTGGGAATGAACATGAGTGAAAAATCGGGAGAGCGATCCAAATGCTGGATGGAAAAGACGTGGAATGCTGACAAGAGGCATTATGCTTCTGCACGACAATCCATGGCAAATACAGCCAACACCACATGGAATCAGTTGCTTCAGTTTGGATTGGAGATCTTTCACCATCCACCCTACAGCCCCGACCTCGGTCCAAGTGACTTCCATCCCTTCTGTCTCATGAAGCTATTTCTGGCAGAAAAACGTTTCCACAACGAAGACGGCAGTGATTTCATGACTCGAGACGTTGGCGGCAGAGTCCTGTGACAGGGGCATACAAATCTTGGTGCAGCGTTACGATAAATGCCTCAATAACGGTGGCGACTATGTAGAGAAGTAGCCAGTGATCTCTGTAAATATTGCAATAAATATGTTTTGCTTATTGATGTTTTTGCTTTCTTTATCGGCGATCGGAACTTACTTTCTGGATGAACCTCGTAATAAAAGACAAAATCCTGAATTGCACTTCTTCACTTTCTTGAAATATCCAGAAAGGTAAGAACGAAAATAAGTAATATTTATTGTAGGCCTACTGGCTTACTCGTGAGTCTGGTGTGGTTATGTTTCAACTTAGGCCTACTTTAATGTAATATTGTTATATTTTATTCTGTTGTAATGATTTCTGGTGTATAAAATGGGTCATTAATGGTCGACAAGAAAACCTAGTAACAAAATATGTAAAATATTTGAGTGAAAATTACCGTCTATACTTGAAACACGCCGAAAACAGACAGTTTATGAATTCCTATAAAAACTCGTTAATTAAAACTGCTGTACTGATGGTGTCCTCAAATCCAAATGCTCCAGAAATTTTTGTTTTGTTTAAGGGAGTTCATCCTGCAGTAATTGACACTACATAGACCTACAATAAATTGAAGTCTTGTGACATTACGTCACAATATTACGTATGTGGAGTGCGTTTTAGTTACTCTTGCGCTCTCTCCCTTGCGTTGTCCTTCTGCGCATGCTCGGTGCGTGTTCCTTGCTTTGTGCTTGGCTGTCAAAACCCGTGTTGTACTCTATTGTGCTGATAGTGTGGTGACCTGCATGCCCTGCTTGCCGGATTCGTCTCTGAGGTATGTGCTTTGAAGACGTGAGATCATTAATTCTAAGATGTAGCTTCACTACCTTATTCATGTGACCCGGAATCACTCATCTTAAATTTGTATACAGTAACCAAGGCATCAAGTTGTCTGTTTTTGCAGTCATCGCCATTTTGCGTTGTGTTGTGTGTAGATGTTAGGATGAGAATCACAATCCACGAAGGCCAAACAAAGGGGAAATGTGCCAAACCATGTGTAAGGTCCATACATTGTTAATACTGTTTCTGGGTAAATTATGGGGCACACGTAATGATATTTGTGGGTGGAAATTCATGTATTCTGCTCATCTTGTAGTAGCGCAAGGTGGCCATATTGTTTGAAGGTCAAATTAAATTTAGGAAGCTAGGAATGACTAGTTTGTTTGTGGAACCAGCTTTATGGTTGTGTGGCCGAAACTCAAAGTTACTTGTATTCATTAACTCATCTGTATGCTAAAGATTCTGTTAGCGGTTCATGTTTTAGGTAGCCGAGTTAAAAAAGAGAATTACTACTTGGGGCCATTTTTGGGTTCGAGGGTTCCATTGTATTCTAGAACCTGTCACGTAATATCAAATGAATTCAAGTCAATTATATTCTATATAAAGTGCACTGTTGAGTTGCATAACCCTTTGAAGTTTATACTAGTCCATATTGGGCATTAAGTTTAATTATTCAAACTAATATCAGAAAATCCTCTCTTATGAAATCATATTACAGTTGTGTTACTTTTTCTGAAATATATTGCCCATGTGTAGTTTAAAGCTAATGCTAAATGAGTATAAGTCTTTATATTATATACTCTTGGAAAATTTCCTCTTATGAACTTGTTTCATAGTAACTTCAGTTGTTCTGAATAAATTAACCATAAGGTGTTCTGTTGAAATATATTCCCTATTTGAAGTTTGAATCTGAGGCTGATTGAGTGTGGGTTACTTATACCATCGATTCTCTGAAGGTTCCACTTATAAAATTTTCTACTGGCCATATGTACATGAGATAGTTATAGTGTTGTATTCTTGGGCTTTGGTCTGGGTATTTGCCATTCATGTGTGCAGAGTTAGTTGACCAATAATTACATTGTGTTTGGGACTGTTTTTAAATATTTTGGTCCTGTTTGTTGTCTGTGATATTTGCTAGGTTGTGACTTCTAATATTTTCCTATTGTCTTGAATTTCAACTTGGAGTTTTTATATAAAGTTCATGCTGTTATATGGTGTTTTCCTTATCGTTCCTTGGACAATAGTTTCCCAGCACACTAGGTTATCCAATAGTGGTTAAATCAATACCAATATTTATCTCACCTAATAACTTTAACACTGTTCAGTTTTATATTGCCATATAAGGCAAAGAATCAAAATACACTGTCAACAATGAAATGCAGGATGAACAACGTGACAGACCTGTAATATAATTTACGTAATTAATACGTGGGCTATTTAATATAATAATTTGAATTATAAATTATATTAAATGCTCAAGTAATAATTTGCGGGGTCCCACAGGGCTCGATATTAGGACCCATCCTTTTCCTAATATATGTAAATGATATTCAGACCTTACCTTTACATGGCATACCTTCACTTTTTGCTGATGATACTAGTATTTTTTATGTTGGTGATACAGTTGATGGATTATTATCATATATGCATGAAGATCTCAAAATTCTAACAAAATGGTTAAGTCAAAATAAATTATCATTAAATGCCCAAAAGACAGCATATATGGTCTTTCATAAGCCAAACACACACTTAGGTATTTCTAAAGAGTTAGTAAATGACAATAAGCACATAAAGCGAGTAACGGATACTAAATTTTTAGGCCTAACTATAGACCAACATTTAACTTGGAAAGGACACATCAACAATATGTAGCAAAATTTCTCCAGTTATAGGGATATTTAGGCGAATAAGGGGAATATTGTCAACTCCTGGCTTGAGATCCTTATATTATTCACTAATACAGTCTCACATAACTTACATGTTATTTATCTGGGGTCGTTTTCATAAAACGGATCTTCAACCATTAAGAGTACTTCAGAATAGAGCAATCAGAATTTTACTAGGTGCACATTATTTGACACCAACTCGCATTCTTTATGAACAATCGAAAATGTTGCCATTTGAGACCTTAGTTAAAGTAAATGCCATTACATATATGCACAGAGTAGTACATGGTAACATCCACAGTAATTTTCCAATAGAATATAACAAAGACATTCATAACTATGAAACAAGGCAAAAACAGAACATATACCTCACACATTCTTCAACTGTAACTTATGGGACAAAGGGATTAAAATATTATTTGATCAAAACATATAATGAATTACCACAAGAACAAAAGAATATATTAAATTATAACAAATTTAAATCACAAATAAAACTCTTTTTAAAATCTAAGATTAATTAAGTTCTTTGATATAGTAATAGATACTGTATATTGATCACTATTATACTATGTAACTATGTTTCCCTTCATCATCTATCATTTCACTTCACTCTTAAAATCAAGTCATTTTGTTTTGTGTTCCTATATTCTGTACCTCTTCACTCTTGTACCTCTTGTATATATTGCACCTCTTGTATATTTATAAGTTATTTGTAATTGAAAATTTATGTATCACAATGCATGTCATGTTGTATATAGCCCCTTAAGGTGAGCTTTGCTCGTTGGGGTTTTCTTACAATAAATAAATAAATAATAAAGAGCAATGATTTTAAAGGAAAAGTACTAGGCCTAGATACAGTCCTTAACAGTAGCCTATTTAGGTATTGTTTACCTGTTCTTAACTAGAATATAATATCTGTTTTATTATTTCTTAAATTTAAAAATCAGATTTGCATTAATTAAAAATACTGTGTATTTTTCTCTCTTAACATAACAAATTTTGTGATGTGTTTATGTATTTTCCCCAAGTCATTTGATATGATGAGAATGTAGTTTTAGTTACTCGCCGCATGGAGCGCTAGTGTCGTCCAGCCAACATGTTGTCATAGGACTTTTAACACACAGTTTCTTTACTGTATTAATATGTATACTGTGTTGATACTTTAATTGCAGGCTTCATTATCTTTACTTTTACTGCTTTTGTTTGTATTGCATCAGCTAACCGCACCATCTTGAAACAGGATTTTTTGTTGCATCATCAAAAGAAACCTCATTCACTTTAAGCATGGCTACAGAGGAGGTGTGCAAAATTGCTGTTTCTCTGGATGATGAATGACACAAGAGAACATACTGCAGAAAGTCTGGTTTCCTTAAAATAAGGAAGCTAGAACCTGAGGACAGAAGGATTCTGTCTTGGCGTTGTGGTATCTCCTTCATTGAAGTGGACCAGATCTATCTCCATCATGAAAAGGTTTATTTGACATACTACGAAAGTCTTCAGAAATTCTGTGCTGATCCACCACGAGAAACTTAAAACAAGTAACTTTATCTATGTTTTTCATGAAATGTAAACTGAAAGAAAATCTTTCGGAGAACGAGGCAATTGTCATGTTAGATTTTGCCAAAAACTATAGCTTCATGGTGCAGGATGAAGTACACGGGTTCCACTGGAACAATTCTCAAGCAAAACTCCATCCATTTGTGATTTATCACAAATTAGCTGGTAAACTTTAGCAATTTTGTGTGATATCAGCTTGTCTTAAGTACGATACACAACTGTTCATGCTTTCATCACATCTGTGGTAACATATATCAAACATGAATTTCCAGTCATCAGAAAACTTCTTTACTTCAGTGATGGCGGCAAACCAATATAAAATCTATAAAACCTTTCCAAACTCAGCAATCATCACAAAGACTATGGCTTTCATGCAGAGTGGAGTGTTTTTGCAACATCCCATAGTAAAGGTCCATGTGATGGCATTGGAGAACTGTCAAGCGTTTAGTTGGACGAGCAAGCCTTCAGGCAACCACGGTCGAACAAATTCTTACTGCTTCTCAAATGTATTACTGGTGCTGTGAAAATATTCCAGGAATTAAATTTTTCTGTGTATCTGAGGTGGTTATTAACCAAAACGAGAAAAACTTCGACTTGCCAGCACGATATGTAAATGCAGGCAAGATAACTGGTACAAGGTCCCACCATTGCTTCATCCCGATTTCGACAATCTTGTTAAAAATGAAAAGGATATCTGCTGATGATCATTTTAATATTGTAGGCAAAGAGCAACCACTTACTGCTGTGAATGATGCTGAATTACAGCCAGGAAAGTACGTTTCATGCATTTATGACAAGGACTGGTTCGTGGGCTGCATTGTTGAGAGGTCAGATGAAAACTGTGATGTCTTTGTCAACTTCATGACATGGTCTAAGGCTAGACTTCTCTTGTGCACTGTATCTTCACCAGAGCTTCAGGGTCATAGTGCAAGGTTTTATAAGCTTTCCGATCATGACACTAAACTAATTCAGAAGAAATTGCCGTCATTTGGACTGTGAACTCAAACTATTTTGAAAGAACTTCCTAAATTACAAATAAAATTTGTGTGTTTGGAGGAGGAATATTTTACATTACCTGCATTGTTGGCAATAACCGTAATTTAACATAAGCTGCCGTGGGGAGAAGAACCTCTAAGTTTCATAAAATTATTACAATATGAAGGAGGTGAAAAAACAAGCTGAGTTTTTGGTCATGTGATTAACATACACATACAATTGTGTAGAAAAAATTTCTTTACTGTGGGTAATTGCCCACACAGTGAATTTGTCAAAAAAGTGCATTTTTGGAGCCAAAGCCCTATCTAGAGCCCTTTTGCTTCTAAAGTAAGACTTTGGTATACTCAAGAGACCTTCTGCAGATGGCCACATCCTCAAATAAAAGGAAAGCAACAATAGCCTGTTGTGAATCATTCTAGTATGACAGCTGCTTTGTAAAAATCGAAAGTTTCATTTTCGTACATAAAAATACCACTACTTTGGTGGCCAGTAGCTCAGAAACTAGAAGTGGTACACCTTTTCTGATGGCAGATTCTGAAAGCCTGTGTTGAAATTGCCCAGTAGAGCAAATTTCAAGCTGATATCGTATTCCATTCCAGAGATATTGGCATCCAAAAGTAGGTACACAGAAATATGTGCAATTTGCGAGTGTCAAAAATGGCCAACAGACCTTTTTTTAAAGAGCCACAGCACAGAAACCCTCAGGAATTTTGGCCTATAATTTGGCAATTATTCATTATATATATAAAGGTACCAGCACAATTTTTTTTAGTCAAATCTGAATTGGTCACCATGGGAAATTTCCAGACTTTGGTTGAGTTCATATGGAATGATCCTCTATCAAGTAGTTCCTCAATTTGAATCACGAGGCTGAGTGCACCCCTACCAGACCTCCATACCTCCGAAAAATCCGAGGAACCGGGGATCAAGCCTGGGCTGACGGATCTGTAGTCAGCGTCGCTAACCACAAAACCACACTAGCAGTCATTTTACACATCTATATAACACAATTATATCTCTTGTAGGATAAAATGTGAAATTTATCAACATGAATGGTAGATGTGATAAAACACGTGCAATTTATTATTTATATTATTTTTAAAAATATGCATTTAACTATTTTAACTGGTTATTTAAACCCTCTTGGCTAAAGTCATAAATTGCATGACAAAAAACATACAGATAATTATTTTAACCGGTTATTTTACATAACAACAAACCCTCTTGGCTGAAGTGATAAATTGTAATATTCAGGAACTACCGTAGGGCATTTTTATTTGGGCATGAAATAAGAAATGCAATGTTTTAATCATGAAAACAAGATTTTATTCAAGGGTCATTCCATGTCAAGTGAACCAATGGAAAAACGTGACCACCTCCGATTTTAGTCATACTTGGTTGTCATGAAGTACCACCTGAGATATGTTGAAGTACAAAATATCAGATTTTTATGTGTTGTAGTTTTCCAGTTATACCCTTCTGAAATATGGAAAAAAACCAAATTTTCTGCATAAGTGCAATCACAAAATGACGCATAAATCAAGCTGGAATTGACATAGATGAGTGGGAAAAGTATCAAAATGTAGCTTATATTATGAGCTTTAATTTGATACGTCACACGACTACTTTCGAAAAAAAATATTTTCAAGGTTACCCAAAAAAAATTTGAAAACTGAATTTTTCAAAAACCTATATTTTGAAAATTTTGAAACAATTCTCATAGAAACATACATATTTCAGCATCATGTCCTACAAGTTTTGATAAGGGATCGCAATGGGATCATATTTTTTTACATTTATAACAAATACTATGCACGCTGGGTAAGAATATATGACACAGGAATATTGCACTTAATTCTAAAATCCATTCCTTTGTCCAGGGAGTTGTTTACCAACATGCATATACCAACTTGTGCAAGTGGTCAAATGGGTATGAGTAAACACAGTCTGCAAGCATGTGAGTCAGCCAGGGAATGCAAGTTGTAACCTGTTGGACCTGGCTTCAGTTGTGCCTTGACTCTCATGCAGTGTGCTTCCTTTCTTCAAAGGCTGTACAAAGACTGTATTGCTGCATGTAAAGTAGTGGGTTCAGTGATTAAAATAGGCATTGTGTATTTCCCCAGTATGGCTGAAAAAGTAAGTGAAACAGCAAAGATTTTCTGCTGCAACCCTTTCAAGAAAGACAGACATCAGGGTGTGAAAAGAAGTGTGAGGCCTGTTACTGACTGGATGTGTGACATGTTTGACACCATTGTGGTAGGTATGAAAATTTGTGACAGTTGTAGGAAAGAACTATCAAAGCAGAAACAGGTTACAGATACAACAGATGACTGTTTAGTACCAGTAGCCAATACCACTAGGCCTACTAATGTTGATGAATCATTTGTAGCTTTAGATGTTACCTTAGAGTACCTTAATAAGTCTCTAAGCTCTCTAGAGGAGTCACCTGTTGCTAAGAGGAAGTTGCAAATGAAATCATACTGTGATAAAAAATACAGTAAAATAAAAAAATGTTTGACAGAAAAGGTACTAACAGCAGCAAGTACAAATACAGAGAAAACTGTTGACCATAAATCAGAATCATGTGAAGTCATTTGTCAGCTAAAAGAAAAGTTTCAAGAAGAAAATATAAGTGTTAGTGAAAAATTGCAAATTTTAACAGTACTACCTAAAAGCTGGTCATGCAGTGAAATACAAAATGAATTTCAGGTTAGCAACAGAATGGCAAGAAAAGCTAAAGCATTGGTGAAAGCGAAGGGTATTCTGGCAACACCAAATCCTAAACCAGGAAAGGTTTTAAATGAATCTGTGATTGAGAAGGTAATAGGGTTCTACAACAGTGATGATGTCAGCCGTCTTATGCCTGGAAAAAAAGATTTTGTTTCTGTGAAAACGGGTGACAGTAGTAGAATTCATGTACAGAAGAGGCTAGTGATGGGCAACTTGAAGGAAGTGTACGAGCTGTTCAAAAACAAAAATCCTACTGATAAGATTGGATTTTCGAAATTTGCTGATTTACGACCTAAACATTGCGTCTTGGCTGGAGGAAGTGGTACCCACACAGTATGCGTTTGTACAGTGCATCAGAATGTTAAATTAATGCTACAAGTGTTGAAATCCAAACAAATTACACTGAATGATGGCACAGATATAAGTAATTATAATTCCTGTTTAGCGAAGTTAATGTGTGAAGAGCCAGGCACAGCATGCCACCTTAATGAATGTCCTTCATGTCCAGGTGTAGATAATTTGAAAGATGAGTTACAGTTGCTGCTAGATAATGAACTGGTGGACAACATTACATACAAGCAGTGGGTTTCTGTTGACAGATGTAATTTAGTAACCTTCATCAAAACTGCAGATGAGTTTATAGAAACTTTGTGTGAACAGTTGTTGATTTTGAAGAGACATTCTTTTATTGCAAGAAGACAGGCAGAATATTATAATCACTTGAAGCAGAATATTGGAGTAAATGAAGCTGTGGTATGTATGGACTTTGCAGAAAATTATTCGTTTGTACTACAGGATGAAGCCCAGTCTTTTCATTGGAACAATGATCAAGCAACTATTTTTCCTATAGCAGTCTACTACAATGATCATAATATACACTACAAAAGTATTGTATGTATCTCTGAATGTCTACAGCATGACACCACTGCTGTTCATTTATTCCAGAAAAGGCTTATCTCTCATTTGAAGTTGGAAGTAATTAGAGATTTGAAAAAAATTTACTAGCCTACTTCTCAGATGGTGCAGCTGCGCAATTTAAAAACAGAAAAAACTTTTCAAACTTATGCCACCATGTTCATGATTTTGGAATTGAGGCAGAGTGGCATTTCTATGCAACAGCCCATGGGAAAGGAGTATGTGACGGTCTGGGTGGTACTGTGAAAAGACTTGCAGGAAAGGCAAGCCTACAGCGGCCATACGAGCATCAAATCATGACACCAGCACAGCTGTTTACATGGAGTGAGGAAAACATCGACTCCATGCAGTTCTTCTTCTTCAATGAAGCACAATACAACAAAGAGGAAAAAATACTTGCAGACAGATTTCTGTCTACAAAAGCAATACCAGGCACACAGAAGTTCCACAGTTTCATCCCATTGTCAGATAAAGTGTTGTTGACAAAGGTATTTTCAAGAAGTGAACAGTCATCCACTTTTTCAGTGTTAGGACCACGTGTGCAACAGAGGCTGAAGCTAGCAGAAGTAAAAGGATATGTTACATGTGAGAACAACAATCATTGGTGGCTTGGTGTAGTTGTGGACAAAAATGAGACAGCACAGATAGTGGAACTGATGTTTCTGCACCCTGCAGGTCCTTCTCCATCATTTACTTTCAAAAGTGACTGTCCAAATAAACTGACTGTGCCTCTCTCTCAGATCCTCACCCTTGTGCAACCTACATGTCCCACTGGCCGTAGTTATTACCTCTCGAAGGAAGAGATGGATGCGGCAACCATGGCTCTAGAAAATTACTGTAGACAATAAATTCACGTTTTTGTCATTGAAGAAGGGAAGGTAACATGTTTTCTGTAAGTTTTTCTTTTTGATTGTAATGAAATTTTAGAATTAAGTGCAAGATTACGGTGCCATATATTCTTACCCAGCGTGCATAGTATTTGTTATAAATGTAAAAAAATATGATCCCATTTCGATCCCATAACAAAACTTGTAGGACATGATGCTGAAATATGTATGTTTCTGTGAGATTTTTTTCAAAATTTTCAAAATATAGGTTTTTGAAAAATTCAGTTTTCAAATTTTTTGGGGGTAACCTTGAAAATATTTTTTTTTCGAAAGTACTCGTGTGACATATCAAATTAAAGCTCATAATATAAGCTACATTTTGGTACTTTTCCCACTCATCTATGTCAATTCCAGCTTGATTTATGCGTCATTTTGTGATTGCACTTATGCAGAAAATTTGGTTTTTTTCCATATTTCAGAAGGGTATAACTGGAAAACTACAACACATAAAAATCTGATATTTTGCACTTTAACATATCTCAGGTGGTACTTCATGACAACCAAGTATGACTAAAATCGGAGATGGTCATGTTCAAAATTGACAAAAAATTGGTTCACTTGACATGGAATGACGCTCTTACTATTTACAAACAACTAAATGTAAACTATGGTAAACTATCAGAATTACAGAGTAAACCACATTTTGTCAAAAGTATTTCTTTGCAACCCTTGGCCACCTGTAACTGACGATTTCCCGGCACAATCATGAAGAGACGACATCTGGAACTTCCTCTTCTGAAATGAAAATCTCTTCACAAACGACAAACTGGTTCCTCGAATACTTCTGAGCCAATCATCCTTTCTCATACATCTCACCAACAGCACCCACTGCAGAATGATTCCAAGAATGTTCTTAGAGTCACCTCTGCCCCTATTGATATCAGTGTACGGCATCTCCGGTCGACATTGTCTCTTGGAAATTTTGATTGAGGCATTAGTTTCAACTTCTTTGTCAGAAGCTGCAATGCACTTATGCCTTCATCTTTCCTTTTCCTTAATATTGTTGATTTTATCAGAAATAACTTGAAAATTTCCTCTATACCACCGTCTCCATCCCCTGCTTGATCATTTTTGTCACTGTTCTCTATTTGTCCATCTTAATCTCCTACTAAAGCACCTGATGAGGAGGAATTGATTAAGGCTTCCAGATCCAGGTTTCCGATAACCACCTGCTGATTTTGTAAGGCCAACTTATGTTGGAATCCCAAACATGACTACATATGGGCTGAAATATATGCCTTCATGATGAGCTCTATTCTTCATGAACTGAACAAATCGCAGGCCCTTAGACCAGTGTGGAGTTTGGTTTGTTTCTCTCCAAGCCATCAGCACATTTTCTATGTCCACCCGATCTTGCAACTGGCTATGTCTTGGCTTCCCATGAACTATTTTCAATTCGCTCCCCTTGTATAAACTTCTTGAGTGATGTGATTGCAGAATTCACGATCATTACCATTATTCAGTATGCTAGGAGAGTCCAAAATATGAAGGAGGTTATGCCCAACTTCTTTTGCTCTTTTACTTTTCAAAGGCTGCATCTGTACAAATTTTGTAACATGATCCTGGTACATGAGAATGAATTTGTAATCATAGTTAGGCTGACTCTGCATGTCAATTAAGGAGACCTAGCATCTCGAGTTCATCTCCCCTTGTATAAGTTTGATGTAAATAATAAAGATGCCGGTATCCATAACAGCCGGTCGTTTCATAGTTATCTGAAATTGAACTTTGAGGCTATGCATATTCTGAGCTGCTTTTGTGGAATTATAAACATTGTTCCTTGTTTGCGGGACATATTTCCATACTTGTACCCATGATTACAGCTTTCTGAAAACAATATAATGATATACTGAAACTAGATTTTCTCTCAGCAGACGGCACATTGCTGTTCTTTCACTGCTCCAATAGATGCCGTTGCGCAGTCCTTCATAGCCAGGGGCTAGTAACGCCATGACCAGCATGACGTGTTTGATGACGTTTCACGTTCAAACCCGTGTAAACCTTTGCAGTTATACTGCATTTATTGGTAAAATGGCTTATGTAGAACTTGCACGGAGAACAACCAAACAACCGTTCAACGCAAACATAAACAGCTTTTACTAGTAAGGCTGTTAATGTACTGGCAATATTTTAATAAAAAGAAAAAATAATTTGCTTCGAATGTGGTTGTATGGTCAACTTACCTGCATGGAACTCTGATGTGGTGATGTGAAAACTGATGACAACAGATTGGTAGCAAGAGTCACTGTCGATCCAGAGTGTCCAGCGATGGGATAAACGCCTCCTTCCCAAGGGTTCACAGATGGCCCTCTACCGAGCAATGACCTTCTATCTTGTTGAAATCCTCTGTTTTGTGACATCGCCTAGATCTACAAACAAAAAATATACAAATACAGTCACATTTTGTACACTAGTGTGATCGATTACTATTATTGTTCTAATTGCTGTTATTAGTTTGTATTGTTATTTTTCCTTATTGCAATAAAAATAACACAGGCCTGCGAAATAGAAAAATAAGAGATACGCTTTCACTGAGCTTCATGTAATTGGGTGTGCTGATTATGAAAATGACCTCCATTTTTGTTATCATGTCAGGATTTTTTGTACAATCGATACCGATATCTTTGCTAAAATCCAATGTGAAAAGGAATTCTCGCAAACAAATTTGCATCTACTATCTGCCAACAGTGGTTTTTATCCATTTAAATCTATGTAAAATTGATTCTTGGTGATGCAAATTGGTTTTCAACTGATTTTATTATTTTATACGTTTAAATGGAAGAAAACCACTGTTGCCAGATCACAAACCACTGTTGCCAGATCACATGAGCTGCCTCTATTTGATGTTCTTTTATGTGCAATCAAAGGCCTATCTCGTGTTAACATCCAACAGTAGTCGGCGAGCATGTTTTTGTCCCATCTTCCTTGATACTTGCGCTCCATATCTTTGATGTCTTGGTGGAACCTTTCATCCTGTTTTTTGCTGACTGCTCCTAATGTTCGGGGAAATAGTCCCCATGTGAATGAAGGAAATGTATAGGCAGGGAAAAAAAAAGCAGACAGACTCTTGTAACTGAATATATTATAATCTGTGTTAGTATTTTATAACAAAATTAATATATTCAGTTATAAAACAATACAATTAGAAACCATATTCTGGGTTTCAAAATAGGCTAAGTCAACAGTCGACACTAGAACAAATTTCAATACATTCCTTGCTATCCTGTGAATGCCGCTAGGTATGCGCAGTGGCTCATATTGGAACTTACACATTTTAGTAGGTCTGCTTTCCCCCCCCCCCCCCACCTGTAGTTTGACACTCATGGAGAAACTCAACGCTTGAAATTTGTCCAGCATATTCACAACAATTGCTTTATAGTCAGGATCCTTGTAATTCCCCAGAAATTTACTGACCACATCTTTGAAGGCAACCCAACCTTCTTTTTCCTTTGTTGAAAAAAAAGTGTGAGTGGAACGCCACGCGACAGAAGTGAAACTTGTTTTAATTATTTTATTCTTTCAATTTTTTATTATTGGATTTTTTCAATTTTGCATTATTGGACTTTTTAATATTGGGTAATAGGGCTTTTTTAATTTTGGATTTTTAAATTTTTGATCTTTGAATTTTTTATTTTTTGGACTTTATTATTTTTTGGGATTTTTAAATTTTGGATATTTGGAGTTTTTATTTTTTAAATTTTGGATTTTTGGACTTTTTAATTTTAGATCTTCAAATTTATTTAATTTTGGATTTTGAATTTTTTTAAATTTTGGATCTTTGATTTTTATTTATTATTTTTTTTTAAGCTCAGTAATGAACCTCCGGGTTCCACAAAATAGATAATATTCCTTTAGCTTGCTTAGGAATTGTTTATTGCCATTGAGCAAGTAAGTATTATTATTGTTATTATTAATTACTATTCCCATTTGCAGGTCCTCATACTAGGTCTGAAAAATTTCCTTTCGATCACCTTCTATCGTTAGTTTCCCCTTTGAGTATTTTATTTTGTCCTTTAAATTGTATAGCAGTTGATTACGCCTAATCATTGAGTTGATTGTTTTCTGTGCAGTCTGTTCCGTCACACCTTACTTATTTCGTGACGATTTTGAATGTGACGAGTTTTGAACGTGACACAAGCTCTGGATTTACCCCTACTGCGGCTAAAGAAGTTTCACTTAAAAATTCTGTAATTAGAAGTGGAGAGTCAAGCAACCAATATATTGGAGATGTAACACACGCAACATATTTTTTAAGCTAGTTGCATTGCAAATATTAAAAATTGTTATTAAAAGTTGAAGAGCATGTGTTTAACCTCACTTCTGGGAATTAGTAACATGCTGTCATAAATAACTTTTACAAGTTTTTGTGTTCTGGGTGTAACAGAAAACAGTAATGTTATTTTGACTAATAGGAAATGTAGATACTTACTTTTCCAAAATACAATCACTTGAATAACACAAGAGAAGTAGTATCTTCGAAATAACACAACAATAAAAATATGTTAGTCATTTGCTCTGCTGATCTCAGAGTTGTCAACTCATGCATAAATGCACCAGTTTCTTTTTGGTATATAATTTCAAGTTTGGGAGTTGATTACACCAAGAAATGAAGCACATTTCAAATTTGCATATTAATATAATAATCACTAATTAACAATCTTTATTTTGATAAGGAGTTTCCTATAAATTTGTGCAATTTTTTTTTAAACCTTGAGGGTCACTTCACATGAAATGACCCTTAAGTTAATTTTTTAATCTCTGTAACCTGATCTCCAATGAATGCCAACCATTGTTCCTCCCGACGAATTGAAGAAAATAATTGAGGATGAGTCACTCCAAAGAAATGTTTCAGTATTTTTCATCCCAAGACTTCCCATCACTGAATTATAGAATAATAGAATCTGTTAATAACTCTAGATGGGGAATTTTCATCTTTTTCTTAGCAGATATCCTTGTCTTAGCCTGAACTAGCTGCACGGATACTCTGTTAACTGTAACACATTTCATACAGGATTCCAGCGGCATAAGCAGACTGACAGAATGTGTGTAAACTCAACTTTGTTCCTTCATCTTACACCTATCCGTGTGGAAACTTTAATCTTTGCTAAAAATATAAGCTCATCGACCCATTTCAGAAACACTTTCTTGATTTCCTCACTAACTTAAATGTCCCAGCCTTCCTTCTTCTTCCACGTTGACTGTAGTAACAGCTCAGGACAAGTAAATCCTATGTCCTCTTCATAACAGGTTCAGATGAGTCAAACTGCAGACCCTCTGAAGATATTTTCTAAAGAACCCTCTTCTCTATTCCAAGATAATCCTAAAACATTAGTTGTATGGGTCCTTTCAGAACCTAAGTTGTACAATGTATGTTCCCACCTCCTTACATTGAATTTCCTTTCTATCTGAAGCTTGTTTCAAAAATTTACCAAGCTCCGCAATGTTGTCAATTCTGGTGACACAATTATCTACATAAAAACAATTCATTCTTTTCATTATAGTACAGCTTGAAACATTGGCAATAAAACCTTCAATAAGAAGGAATTTAATGAGTAAAAGATGATTAATGACCCTAGCAGGAAGGGACTACATGTCACACCAATACAATTCCACAGTGACAATAAATCTGTATTTTCTCTTCACTGTTTTACCAAAGGAAGCGAAGGAAATCACTATTTGACATGTGAAGACTTATCTGTAGGAAGCAAACAGGATGAAGAGACAGCCTCACACATCCTGTTTGACTGCCCAGCCCTGGCAAGAAAGATATTTACTCTCTCTATATCCAGGGAAGACCTAGGGAATGAAAAGGACATTGGAACCAAAATACTACAACTTGTTCAAGGAACAGATTTTGGGAAACAATGAGATCTTCTCACCCAATGGGACGAGGCACAAAGCATAAGCAAGCAGGAGGAAGGAGTTATCCAAATACCCTGCTTAACTGTGCTACCCCAGCAAATATTCAGGGAAGAATTTGGGAAAGGAAGTAACAAGAGCTTCTCTACCAAAGGGGCAGCACAATAAGCCTCTTAGGCTGACATGCGTGAGGTCTGAACTCTCTTTAAGCCCCCCGTTATCTTATCTTATCTTATCTGTAGGAAGGATCTTCTTATATCTCAGAACTCTTTATTGTGTTTAGGCATATACAATCATGCAATAGTCTGCCTGAGTGGCGCAGTTAGTATTGCGCTGGCTTTCTGTGCCCAAGGTTGCGGGTTCGATTCTGGCCCAGGTCGATGGAATTTATGTGTGCATAAATGTGACAGGCTCACGTCAGTAGATTTACTGGCATGTAAAAGAACTCCTACGGGACAAAATTCTGGTACACCGGTGATGGTCACAGCCCTAAGTTGCAGTACATCCCCATCATTAAATAACCATATACTGAACGACAATTAAGCAATAGACAATGTCAAAATATACAAATAGAAAAAATTAAAAATCAACAGATTTCAAGTTGAGATATTCATTTATGTAGTAAAACAGATTTAGGCATAGTCATTTGTATAATCTTTCCTTAAATATTCTAAAGTCTAACAGTTTAGTCATTATGTAATTTGTTAAAGAGTTTCAGGTTAATGATGGAGAAACTGTTTTGACATTTGAACTAGTATAAAGTAAATTAAAAAAATCTATGTAAAATGTATATCACAACACTATTTAATTAGTGGTTAAAACATTAATAAAAATGGTTGAAAACCTTACACTGTACGACGTTTCAGCCTGTCACCTCCAGGCCTTTTTCAAGTAGACTGATTGTTTGATCACTTCCGCTTCTAATGGGCATGTTATCCAACCGTTGTTGTTGT